>JALLOV010000329.1:0-11166 GCA_036939655.1 Thalassiosira allenii | reverse complement strand
CAGCGCCACTCTAGTTTACTCGCGCGTGCACACGCGCCTGCTGCCTGCTTCGGTGGCTCATACCCTACGTATCGTAGCTAACTTACAGTAGTTAGTTAGCATCATTCATTCATTAGTGTTGTAGTATTAGCTGGCTAAAAAGAAACCCGACAATATTATTTTTTAACCCGTGTCTAAACCCCATAACTAACTTCAACGCAGCTTTCTCCGTTTTCACGTGGGAATTAATATAAATGATTTAACCCTACTTTCCTAATATCATTCCTTTAGCCTGTCTGAGATGACTTGCCAGCGGAGGTATGCCGGCAGGTAAGGTTTTTCATGCGCACATTCTCTGTGCGAAGTCATACTCTTGGGCAAGCATAGTATTAGAGATAATAAGTATTAGATACGCGGGTGAGTTCTGTAATAAAAGTCAATACGATAGTCGGATCTCTTTCTAGTATTAGAGATGCCAGTTATGCATGTCTCTCCGATCCAAGAGCCTTTCTCTTTCTCACTCTACCTACAAAAAATATCTCTAGGAACAATGCGAAATGCGAACACAGAGGCGAAGGTAGGTAGTAGGTATGCAGCAGGCAGGGAATGGAAGGCAACGCCTCCGGTCACATCTATCTCTCACCGTTTCACATCGCAAGCAGGATTTCATCGTTGTATTCACAAAAAGGGGATTCTGCATCATCAAAAAAACATTCATTCTCATTCTTCATTTGCCACTATTTCCTTGCTATTTGGGTTGCCATCTTACTTCATCAACAGGGGAACCATAAATCCAATTTCCGTCCACATTGTAGGTAGCAAAAGATTACAATCATGACAAAATCCCAGCAGCACCGCAGCCCTCCTTCCACCAAAACAGCAAACCACAGCGGTAGTAGCAGTATCAGGAGATTGCGTGTTGACCACACCTACCGCGACTTCTCGCGCTACTTCGAAAAAGGAGGGAAGGTGGTTGAGCACAAGAAGTGTGGGCGAAACTTCCCCGCAAAACTACACGCCATACTCTCCGAGCCAGGGTACTCTCACATCATCACCTGGATGGTACGTTTTCTGCCTTGCACCTGCCTTGCACATCTAGGTACTTCTCAGTTCCTGGGGTTATGAACGATTTTATGCTCACCTCCCTTGTGCGCTCCTCTCGAAACTTACACCAATAGCCTCGTCATGGTCGCACGTTTCGCATCCTGGACAAGGCATTGCTCATGACACACGTTGTGCCAACATTTTTTGGCCAGACGAAGTTCGAATCTTTCACCCGGCAACTCTCTGGCTGGGGCTACAAAAGGTGAGAATGGTATTATCATGTTGCTTTCTCATTGGAAGCAGACAGCGAACTTGTTGTTGCCGCCTTGTTCGTGTCAATATGAATGATAACATTGCCCTGCGTCGCTGTAAAACAACTCTTCAAGGCTCTATCGGCCTGGACCTGACTATGGCTGCTATTACCAAGAATTATTCCTCCGCGACATGCCCCGTCTCACGTGGCTCATGTGTCGCGCGGGGAAGTCCCTGGGCAAGGCCGCGCCGTTCGCGGATGGAGAGCCCAACTTCGCCCTCATTTCAGAGACATATCCACTGCCCCCTCTCGGTACCACCTCGGCAGCGTCGGCATCGTCAAGCGCGATGGCGCTGCCGGCATCGCAGCCGGAGTCTGAACTCCTGAAGCCTTCGTCGGTTCAGCAGTCTGGGGCATTGGCGGGAACTACGACAATCGAGATGCTGCCGGGCCATGGTTATGGAGCGTCACCCTGGACGTATGGTAATGCCTCCGCCCGGGTTCCTCCTCTGTCAAGCACAGCAAGCTCGGCGATGGAAGCCTCGACGGCCTCTTCTGAGCAGGCGACTGGCGTATCAACTTTTTCGATGGGAGTGGGAGGCTTGGTGGCTCGCCAGCCCTACGGAACATCCGCGCTCATGAATTATCCGACTAGCACCAGCAGCCATTCGATGAGCTCTCGTCAAGAATCTTCTCCGCACCATCCCAGCCAATACAGCCCATTTGCATATCAACATGATTCGATGAATCAGTTCTCCGCTTTTCACCCGATGAACTATGCGGCCAACTCCGACGGCAGTCTCGGTGGAAGTTATGTGGCACATGGTCCGGCGGTCCACCAACCGGTGCAGTCACAGCCAGCAGAGGGCGTCAATCCAAGTTCAAGTAGGACCTCTTCTACGCAAGGAGCAAGCAGCGAGAACGAGGATTGCGGCGACGGGAATGAAGCCAGCCAAGGCGACAATGAAACGCGCGACAGCTTTACCGACGACTTCACGGCATTCATCAACAATTACAAGTTCTGAGGCTTCATTTTCTCAAGTAGTGACATGCCAGGTCCCTCCAAGATTTTGTGGGACACTGAAGCCAGAGTTAGAGAAGATGATTGGGGATTTGTCATCATTCATCATTATGTTCTGCCACTAGATATTTAGACAAAATTCGTTAGCAGTTTGTTTAGCTTTGTGCACAGTAGGATGAGTAAGAAGTGTTGGCATTGGCCCGAGAACTCGTCCAGACTAGCAAATGAAATGTTGGAATCATAGATAGCTTCAGTATTGTTCATATTCATATCAAAATGAAGGTCAGAGATGAGAAACAGTTACATAGATATGACTTGTCGGTTTGTCTGCTGAAATGCAAGTGTGGGGCAACCACCTGTAGTCATGATGTGCCTTCGACGATTTCGAGCCCTTGCGAGTCAGACTTCCAGAAGTTTTGTAGAGGAGACCCCAGCAATAACGGAAGAAGCATTGGGAGATTGGACGAGTTGGGTTTCACATGGGAGTCCGCAGTACTTCTGAGGAAGCTTCAAATACTTTTCTCAATAGTTTTGAGTCCTCTCTCTTTTCACGGCCAAACACCCGCGCGCACCCGTGGGAGACATGCTCCAGACTCCAGATTCGTAAATCGTTCCGGCTTCTTCAAAGAACAATAAACACTTGGGCTTCTTCCTCTGCTATCGCCTGATAGATTTTTATTAGAGCTAAATTTATTCCAGCCAAATAATTATTTGTTCAAGTGCGTAAAAAAGAACGAGTACGTAGAGAGTCAACTGAAAGACGCAAAAAATAATGAGCTTGATAATCAGTCCTTTATTTACAACAGACTAAGACGCATGAGCTTGATTGGTCCTTTTATTTACAACAGAAGCGAAAAGACCTTCCAGCAGATGGTAGTCTTGGCGCACACTCCTTATCTGAGGGGAAATAAGAATAAGATGCCCTGATAGATTCATTGATAATGTTGTAGTTGAACACGAGAATAACTGTCGTAGCTGACCGATGCTTCATTATCCTTCTGATGCCTCAGAATAAAAAGCCTCAAAGGCGTCCTGTGTTCACTGAATCATGTGCATGGCTAGGTTTGCCCTGGACTGCCAGCTTTCCTGCGATTCGCTGGGTCCCAAGCTCTCAAAGATACGAACTCTGACGTGCCGGACTACTTCAAGTTCAGGAAGGCATCAAGAAACCTGTCGTGTAATCTCAGCCCAAATTTGATCCTTCGTAGACAGTGAGGCCCTCTCCATTCTTCAAGCTATCGTCGGCACCCCTACAAAGTGCAACGGGATTTCTATGTGAGGCAAAGCACAACATGATGCTAACAAGGACTTCTCCGCAAAGAGGTACTTACTTCCGAATCAAGTACTCGGCTAGTGAGACATGTTTGTACTCATACAGATAGTGCAAAGCCGTATTCCCTCCATTGTTTTGAGCATTGATGTTTGCTCCGCGTCTCAACAGGAACTTTGCCAGCTTTTTGCTCCCCTGTTGGCAGGCTAGAATGAAGAGTGAATTGCCGTGCTGATCGCGAGTCTCCGCCGACAACCCCTCTGTGTCGAGAACTTGCTCGAGATCTGGCAAGTTATGGTTCTTCACCGCCAAAATGGCCCTTGTGGCATGGTCAATAGGACGAGTAGCAGCCTTCACCAATGGCGTCTCGTCATGCTCGTCATCATCGCCATCTTCACCAAAGTTTTCAACAACGTTATCCTCAATCGCCTTTTCTGACTTCTTGGAAACGGGTATCTGCAAAATTTCATCAAGAGATTGTTGTTGAGCCATGCTGAGCATAGATTCCATGGTCTTCTTCTGCTGCCTGTAAGATTTGGCCAACTTGAGCCTCTCTGTTGTGAGGTCGGGAACGAAGAGAGTTTTCGGCTCTGTCTCAAACTGCTGTGGGTCTGTTTGGTACTGAAATTCTTGCACGGCGTTAACGGCAATGAAGTTTCTACCGTCCTCGAGCCTCTTGAACTTTGGACCTCCAATCCCCTTTTCGGTATTGCGTTTGGTAAGGCTAAAATCGCCAATTATGGTTTCGCTCCTAGGCAACCTTTTCCAGCCATCACCTCTGGAGCTAGTGTGATCAATGTCACGGTATCTTCTGCAGTTCAGCTTTAACTTTGGCATTTGGATTGGCTCTGACGCTTCTGTTCGGGTAAGGGGTGGCGCCTGATGGGGGATAGACGACCCTGCCGCTTTGTCATCAAAAGCACTATTATGTTCTCTGGGGTTGTCTTCCTGTGGGTGAGTCTCTTTGGATGCAGTGCCAATGCCCTTTATTTGATCTTCTGGAATGTCCAACTTCCGGGCCACTGCCTTTAAGAAGTTGTCATTTTTCAAGAGCAAGTTAGCAAGCTGCTCGAGATCGTCACCATCACCTTTACTGGATTCTGACTGATCATTAGATGGTGATGGAAGGTCGACGTCGCAAGGTACTCTCTCGGCATCGGTCGGGGAGGATGAGTCGTCTACGGGCAGCTGTACAGCCACCGAGCTTTCGCACGCGCTGTCCAAATCTTCTTGCCCCTTCACAGAATGTTCAATTTTGGCTATTCGCTCCTTCAGCCTCTCCTCGACAAGCTCTTCGGCAGCTTTCATCTTCAGCGCCAGCTCCCTTTTCTTTCGTTCTGCTTCTTTTGCTGCATGAAGAAATCGCTCTTGTTCGCGGTAGCAACTGATGCTCTTCCTGCTTACAAAGACTGAATTATAAGCACTCATGTGCGTGGCAAACAAGTATGGTTCGCTGAGGGTGCCTTCGCCATCATTTTCTGCGATGTAGTGATAATCAGCCGCAGTGCGTTTCCTCGAAAGGGGTTGGGTGCAGGCTTCTTGCGACGAATGAAGGAAGAATGATGATACTGTTGGGCGATTCGGCGACGCGGCAGTTTCGCTTATCCCGTAAACCATGCTCGATATAGTATTGTCATACTCGATTGCTCTGGCAGCAGTCCTGAGCCGGAATCCATCTCCATCAAACTCGCTGAGCTCGCGGCAGTGATAGACATCTCCATCTGCATTTCTTGGCGCATCTTTCCAGTCGTCTTCTGATGCGCCAGGGTCTAGCACGACCACTGGTGGGGGGAGCAATGTGTCCAGCCTCGACACTACTGGATTTTCCATCAAGCTAGCACAGGGCAAGTCGACATGTGGAATCATTCCTTGCACTAGTTCGTGCTCAGAGAATGGAGGTGCAATGTAACCCTTGTCCTCTGCAAAGCAGTAAGGAGCAAGGACTGGACTCTCGAAAGCCATGCTGCTCAAAGCAGTGATGCAGTTCCCTTTTTGCGGACCTAGAGCTTTGTACTGAAAGAAAACAGAAGCTTGCGATCGGTCCAGGCTTTCAGGATACTTAGTATCCGTCAACGATGGCCATATGGGAAACGAAAAGTCTGGATTATCCTCCTCGAACGGCTCCATCAGGCTCCATACTCCGCGTTTTCCAATGGAGGTGTGTCCTGGGCAGATGGTACTAGAGTATGGCGAGCAGCCTGAAATCCTCATGGACAGTGGAGCATCACACTCGACCTCCATCATAGGCCCATGCATCTCCTTCGAATGTTGCTGAATCATGTTGAAGATTCCCTTGATGCCACCGCTCGATGACCTATTCGCTTCGGATTTCAAAGCTAGGAGCGAATCGTGCGCTTTGGTCGCAAAAGTTGCCAAGCCAAAGTCACCCTTTGTTGCAGAAGAGTTTCCTATCACCAACTCTAACAAGGGCTTCCAGATAGTGTCACCATTCGCATCGTTCGCCCAAAACTCCGCGTCAAACGCGCTGTAGATGTGTTGCTTTCGTAAAAGCTGAAGCACCTCGCACACTCGTAGATTGGACATCAAATTTTCTTCCGTGCATATGCTGTCAAAGTCGTGTGAAATGTGGCCCTTCGATCGATAGACTCTGGAACTGATTCCCGGCGCATCGGTAGAGACAAGAACTACGAACGTACATTCGTCTCCGCAATGCTGAGCAGTCTGATGGTGCACAATTTTCTCAAATGCATCGATCATGCTTGGCTGGTTTGATATCGATAGCTCCAGTGCCCTGTTCATAGAATCAAATTCACTGCCCGACAACATGAAGTTCCTCGCAGTGCCATTGCATGGGTCGTACATTTCATATACCCAGGTGTTGGCGGCTCCGTTGCGCAACAGAAAAACAGAAACCGAGAGCGGTATTGGATGGCCGGCAGACGGTCTACCCAGTGTCTCGTTGACTACGAGCTGCAGCTTCACCTGACTTGGTTTCTTGTAGGGAGAAACATAACGCCTGATGGGACTACGGTCCCTGCTGGAGGTATCCCAAGAGTTGCCGTGTACGATATCGCATGTTCTTTCTTTTGCACCCGAATCAAACGTCTTCGTTGCGATATGCAGTGGCACCGAGGGAACCTGGCTGTCTCTGCTCAACATGAGAGCTGCGCCTTCGTCGCTTTGTTGCAGATGAGCCCAGAATTCCTTCACGTTTGGCTTGGAGGCAGACTTCATTACAAGTTTGTTGGACCTCCTGAGAGAACGCGCATTTTCGTCCAAAATATGCCTTTCCACAAGATCATGGATCGCATGAACGCGACCTTCCTCCTCCGAGGATTCAGACGAGCCAACCGAGTCTATCGAACTATCATCTCCTTGTGAGTTCGCCTGATCATCCGGTTCTTCGTCAGTCGGCATCTTCAGGCGCTTCAGTTTTTCATACAATCGCTCTGCACGTTTCCTCTTGCTCTTCATAATCCGTTCATCGCATCGATACTTCTTCCGAAGGACTGACGTTTTGAGCTCAGGGGTGGGTTCGCTCTTTTTGGACCGCTGTCGCCGCTTGGATGGCGGGTTGTTGCGTTTCTTCGACATTAGGTAGAAGTCGCGTTCGATTGTGCGGCGAGTAACCATGGCAGGCTCGCCGCCTGGAGAGTCATCCTCTTCATCGTCTGCTAATCGAGACTTTTGCTTTGACTTCGCCAGGCTGCCCGGCTTGCCTTTCGATGATATGTGGAACGGGCTGGCAGACAGCGACGAGTGGATAGCTGACTGGGCCTTTTCGCCTTGCTGGTTTTCCTTGCGGGCGGCAGCTGCGGCTGCCTTGTAATATGAACTCTTTTCCGCCGGAAATGATTTTATGGTCTCATACGCAGAAGATATGATATCGTCTCGCCCCTTCCACTCCTTCACCGGCGTTATTGGCTTTTTAGGAGTCGTAGGCAGCTTCAATTTTTTCTGCGGCAGCGACCTATTGAAATTCTTCGACTTGCCCAACGGTGTATTTGCTACTTTTGCTGCGAGGCCAGGCTTGCCATTCGTTCCGTGTTTGAGCTTCTCGACGCGTTCCTTGGCGGCCAGGGAGCGCGCATTGTCCTTCATGCGTTTGTTGGACTCGCGAAGGATTTTCCGAGTTTTCCACTCGCAGTCGGTGATGAAGCTTTGCAACTCATCGACCTGGCTCATTTTCAGTGCATGTCTCTTTGCCAGAAGTGATGAAAGATTGTTATTAGGCTATGTTAGGGAGGGAATGCCTTCGCCTGCCCAATCAACCCGGCAGCGCTGGCCCAGGCAAGGATCCCACTTCTTAGAAGATGAAGATGAGAGTCTAGAGTGGGACTCCACGAAAAGTTTTTAGAACGTTTCACGTCAGAAAAAATCATTGGTTGTGAACGAACAAAACAAACAGAACATGTACCTTCTCGATGGTGAAGGAAGCGCCCCCTTCGTTCGCGATGAATGATGGCAGCTCGTAGAAAATGCTGTACGCGGCATCCTCGCGGCGAAGCACCGTGCTCCTGCAGCGCCAGGCCTCCTCGAGGAGGGGGCTCGCCGGAAACGCAGCCGGGAGGCCGACCTCGGCGTCGTCGTCCGCATCCGCCGCCGCTCCCGCCTACTGCAGGCCGAACACGGCCAACGGCTTCCGGCCGGACAGGAGGCCGTCCACGCCGTACAAGAGGTCGAACGGCGCCGAGAAGGTGAAGCAGTGCCGGGGCACGTTCATGCTGTCCGACCGAGACCTGGAGCAATTCTTCCGGGCCTTCTGCTACATGGCCGGGAGGAAAGACATCGCGGCGTTTGTGTCATCTGCAACGGCCAAGCGAGGGCGGAATAAGGTGAAGAAGGCCGACAAAACCGACGCAGCCGACGAAGCTCTTCCCGCGCCGCGTCCCTGGGACGACGACAAAGTCACCCTGTCGATATCGGACTTCTTCGCGACATTCCAGCCCAGATCAGAGAGGTCGAAGAGCTGGGGCTTCATGGACGGGATATTCGACCTCGTAGGTGAGCGAGACGTGTGAGAATGATGATGTACGTGTCACGAGCAAGCGCACTCACTCATACTTGCACTTCCGACCTCGAAGGCACGCGAGACCTGCACGCCATGACCTACGGCGAGTTCCTCGACGGCGTGTGCACCTTCGGCATGTTCAAGCTCGACGATATGATGCGTTTCGTCTTCTTCGTCCTCGACAAGGACAGGGAGGGTCGGTTCCCCCGCTTCCAGCTCCTGCGCTTCGTGGAGTCGCTCCACAGCAGGAAGGTCCTCGTCTTCGAACAGGCGATACTCCCGGTCGATGATGATACTGCACCAACGTCCAAGGGCGGCAAAACCGTTCGACTTCCCGCCGCCGAACGGGAGAGGAACACGGTGGATTACGACGGGCTGAAGAAACTGTGCGAGGACTACCCCGCGATGCTCGAGCCGATGCTAATCTTCCAGACGTCGCTCCGACGCCGGCTCATGGGCGAGGCGTGGTGGCGGAGGAAGGAGGAGGGGATCGAGAGGCACTTCCGCGACCTGCCCAAGACGAGGGAGAGGGAGCGGAGGCGGCACGAGAGGATGCTGCTCAGGAGGAGGAGGGAGAACATCAAGTCGGAGATGGGAGGGGTCTTGGCGTACTACTTCAGGAGGAGGGAGAGGATGGAGGCGGAGAGGGAGTTTCCCAGGCCCATCGTCACTCTGGAGGAGGAGACCGGGGAGGTTCGCGTCGAGTGGACGCGGACCGATGGCGACGATGGAGACGATGACCGAAGTGCCAAGACTGGATGATGTTGGTATCGATGTATGAAGTATGTATCGCGCAATTCATTGCTGGATGCCCCCCAAAGGCTGGGTCTCCTCGTGAAACCAAGAGATGGTGAAACCACCCAGCCAGCGCAGCTGTGCTCTAACTTGGGGCAACGTAACCTAGGCATGGGGGGAGTAGAGTGGAAGAGCGGATTGAGCCACCAGCATCAGATATGGTAGAATCTTGACGGAAGAAGATGGTCAGACATCCCAACTCACCGAATCGAACACCACCAGCGTCCCGCGGAAAGGAACGAAAAAGTCCTCTACGACCGATCCGGCGGGAGCCTCACCGCGTCCCTGCCATGTCATCGAGCAGTCCGAAACCACCTAGCGTACTTGTAAAAATAGAGACGAGGAGTCCGCCGCGTTCCCTCCGATGGCATCGATCGACAAGGCACCATCACGCACACGTTGCATCGTTTAATGCTTTGGCTTTGCGAACGACGTGCAGTATGCAATGAGGCTCTGTACCTTCGGTGTAGGGGCTCATTGATCGGACCAGCTGTCCAAGAATACCGTATGGGTCAACAGAGTTCCTGCTCCCGATCTGTCATCGTTGATATCGCCTTCCTTTCCCTCCTCGCGAGCAGCCACCTCGCCCGGAGGTTTCGTGAGATCCGCACTCGACCGCATCATCCCACCCACTATCATCGTTTCGATCGAACCTTTGCGGAATGTTCGCAGCAATCCACCATTCGCGCTTGCGCATTTGGTTCATCGCTGGGTACATCAACCTCGTTCGGGTAAACCAGCCAGCTAAAGCTCCGCCTGCCGGGCAACGGCGAGGGATCCATGTATCGCCAGGGCGAGGATCCCTCTAGCACTCCTTTTCTTGATACGAACAAAGGTACATGTCGTGTTCGTGTGCAAACGAGAAGAGAGATCCAACATGAGCAACACGTAGTGATGTCAGGTAGAGACATACAATGCATTCTGAAGAAGTGACGGCAATGAGAGGACGAGCAGATTACTCGCATGACCCAATTCATTGCTCGCCATCGCGGGGTGTTCCGGTACAGCTTTCGTTCGAACCGATTGCAACGATCTCGGCAAAGGCCATCCCCCCTCGCGGACCCTTCGTCCCCTCGCGGCTATCCCCTATTTTTTTGGATGAAAGAGCGCACATCATGATGTGTGCCAGTGATGAAATCGGAAACGAAAAGCGATGCAAATTATTGCCCCAGCGCATCCGAGATCCGAGACCAATCCTACGCGCAATCGATGCAGCTTCTTTCAAAGTGACGGCGATATTTCTTCGCCACCACCCATCAATCGATGACGGCGAACCATCAACATCACCCCCCGTCCACGGGCAACGACGCGATGCGTCCTTCCACCACGGCGCGGGGACAGACCGACCCGTCGTGCAAACCGCATCGCAGGCGACGTCGTCGCATTTTTTTCATTCGTTGCGGGCTCGCCCTTCAACCCTCCACCTCGCTCGCGTCCGACGCGCGACGCCCGTTCGCCACGAACTCGCCATCCTCCGGCTCCGGGGCCGCATCAAAACTATCCACACGAACCTCCCCGAGAGTACGTGAGGTGCCTCTCCGGATGAAAATGGCGGTCGACGGCCACGACGACTACGGACACAGGATAGCCCAGTTCGCGTCGGAGGAGATCCCGTCGAGGATTGCTTCGAGGATGCGCGACGCCTCGCTCGAGATGAAGCTGTACCCGACCGTCCAGGAGCGCAAGATTAAGGACATCATATCGCAGACTTTCGTGGAGGTGGACGGCGACGTTCCCGAGACGGGAGGCGGGTGCACCGCCCACGTGATGATTCGGATCGGGTCCAGGCTGCACACGGCCAACACGGGCGACTCGACCATGTTCATTGGGAT
>JALLOV010000328.1:0-11171 GCA_036939655.1 Thalassiosira allenii | reverse complement strand
GTCATAGCTTGACGGAGTCTCATTTGCGATCGCTTCCGTTTTCTCAAAAATGATCAATTTTTCAGTGTAGATGTTAAATTTACGAGAAAAATGACATAGATGCGCCCGTACAAAATGCACGGTGTCCGATCAGAATAGGAGCGTATTAAGAATAGTATCTTTAGGATACGTTTTTAATAGCTACATAGTCGGCTCCATGTGTCTTATAGATAGTTTGGAAAGTTGATTACACAAGCACAAGTAACCGCGGTGGGGGAATCACCAGAACTTCTCAGTATTGTGTTCTTGTTGATTGTTCAAAAGCTAAGATGGTCAAAAATAACCAACCCAATCAACTCAGCGCAGCATAGCAAATTAGAAAGCTCAACTCCAGCATTTTCATTTTACTTTATATTCTAGTAGGTAAGGACCTCATGTGCCGATAGTTATTTATCTTTCACACACCCCAATTCAGACATGGTAATTGCTGACAGTACACTTGAAAGGTGTTAATCTGGGGAACAGCTTGAGAGAGGAGGGGAAGATGACCAGGCTGACTCCTGGTACAATTTGATTAAAAATTGGCAACGTTGGAAGCAGCGGCCTGAACAACTTCTGGAGCGCGAGAAGAAGGTGAAGAATGAAAATGCAGAAAAATAATTTCGGTGCGCCAAAAAGTGCATAATAAATGAAAATTATTGCTTGATAGCCTATGATACACATGAAAAAGATGGGTTCTTTATTAATACCGCTCTTCCCGACAGAAAATCAGTCTTTTGGGACAAGCCCGAGGCCTACCGTTTATCACACAGTCCCCATGGGTAATCGTATCGACAACCTACTGCGTACCTATTCCCCTGTAGGCTTAACTATCATATGTAAGAACAAAATGACAAGTAAGTACCTACAACAGTGTGTTGCCGTTGATCGATATTTCCCGCCAAAACAGTCAATAGCGGGAAGGATCCAAAAGACATATGGTAAAGAAACATCAACCGGATGGGAACTGGGAACCCCCGCCCGGCCCGGCGCACCCCGTCGCCGTGCCCATGGTATGTTGGCATGCGCACCGTAGACCGGAGCCACATAAGTAAAACCATGACCATGGTGTCAATCCTCGTAGCAACACTCCTCTTTGCCTACACCGAAGTTATCGCCGCATTCCAAGCCAGCTACCCCCGTTCAATCATGACGAAGCACCTTAACGCCCTGCGGGACGGGAGCCACAATCATCCGCCGCCCTCGGCGTCGTCGTCCAAGAAGCAAGCCGAGTCCTCCGCCTCGTCCGCCGGACATTTCAACCACGATGGTTCTCATAACCACCCCGTCCAGACCATGGAGGCGATCGAGTCTCGCCTCGCCAAGATGAACCTCATGCTGCCGCCGCCTGGGGCGCCGAAGGCCAATTACGTGAGTATGGGCATTGCGAACTTGCGACATATCACATCTTGTGGTGACTTGTGTGATGTGATGCGTTGATGGACAGTTGGCAAAACTAATTGCAAGGCTCATTCTCATTTCAGCAACTAGTTCACCGAGACGGCGATCTATTGTATCTTAGCGGACATCTGCCAATGAAATCGGACGGCACGCTGGTCGTCGGGGCGTGCGCGCCCTCCAAGGTTGTGGAAGCCGGTGACTCCCAGAAATGGATTAGCGGTGGAGGATCACAGAAATTCATAACCACCCAACAGGGCTACGAGGCCGCACAGCACTGCGCTCTCAACCTGTTGTCCACGCTGCAATCCTTCCTTTCTGAACACGTGACTGTGACCAATCCTGCTTCCGGTGCCAAGGAGCCGGCCAATCTTTCGCATGTCGTCAAAGTGGTGAAGTTGTTTGGGATTGTACGTTCTCACGACGACTTCGTCGAACAGCATCTTGTCATGAACGGGGCGAGCGATCTCTTGGGACAGGTGCTCGGAAAAGATGTGGGCGGAGGTCATGCCAGGAGTGCCATTGGAACGAATAGTCTGCCGTTGGGCATTGCTGTCGAGGTGGAAATGATAGCTAAGATTTCGGATTCATAGAGCAAAGGAAAGTCGCGTACCTCCAACATTGTGGGATTTTCAATCCTGGATTTTGCTGAAATGTCACACTGGGTCGGAGAAACGGGGCGCTATGCTTGTGTGTGTTGGTGTGTGGGATACAAAGAGAGCCAAATCGAAAATGCTACGGATACCTATGAGGTAGAGATTTGGAAACACTTTGATGTCATGACTGAAGACATCATACCACATACCACAGCCGGATACATCTTCTTTTACACAAAAAAATAGAGGTGAAAAATATGCCCATGTGTACATCTGGAAAGCAGCACACGATAACACTCAGTCCATCGGAGTTATCAAATCCTGATCGATCACTTCCCCTTCTTCTTCTCTAAGTCGTTCACTCGCTCCTCTAAAACACTAATGCGCTGGTTCAGCGAGTGCTCCGGCGGTATCTCGATCTCCTGTATCTGACGAACCAGCTTTCGCGCCTTCTTCGGCTTGCCCTGCCACACCGCGACGAAGCCCAGGTTGGTCTTCAGCGACGCCACGTCCAGCCGGTACGTCCACGAGTCGTTCAATGCCACGAACGCGTCGAGGGTCATCTCCATCTCGTACTTGGCCGCGTCTATCACCGACTTGGCCTCGGACTTTTGCAGGTCCTCCGCCTCCTCCAGCAGGAGCAGCTGGAGGTTGGACTTGTTCCGCAAGGTGATCGGGTTGTTCTCGCCCAGCTCCGTCTGGTATGTTTGCAGCGCTGCGAATCCAACAGAAGGGAAGTGGCTCAGCTTGACACTAGAGACAACTAGAAATGCACAAACAGCATGATGAAAGGCACTACTCACCGAGCTTGGCAAAGTTCTTGGCCTGGCCGAGGTCCCCTCTCTGCTTGTAAACCCTCGCCATGCAGTTCCATATCTCCGCCTTGAGCAGGTTCACCGACTTGCCCTCCTCACCCGACAGCTCCTCGAGCACATCCTCGAACGTCTCCACGGCCCTGTCGGACTGACCCGACCCCGCGTACGCCATTCCCATGCTCTTCTTCGCCTGGGCCACGGCGTTCGCGTCCCCCTCCTCGGCCGTATCCAGCGCCCTCTCGAAGTACTCGATTCCCTCGGCCGTCCTCCCCTCCGACACGGCCTGGTTGCCCAAAGTCAGGAATATGCTCCCGCGTACGTCGTCGGGTACGGCGCGATTTTCCGACATCTTCTTCATTATTTGTGCGGCCTCCTCGGCCTCTCCCACCTTGATGAGGAGGAGGCACCTGTTGTACCGCGTGAGGAAGAACAGCTTCGTCTTTTTGAGGGACTTGTTCGCGAGGAGGGTGTCGTAAAGCTCCATGGCGCCGTCGTAGTCGCCCTTGGCCGACAGGGCGTTGGCCAAATTGAGCTGGATCTGCGCCTTGAGCTGGGGATTGTTCGACTTTTCGAGACCCTTCAATGCCTGCTGGAAGGAGTAGACGGCCTTGTCGACCTTGCCGTCCTCGAAGAAGAGCTTTCCCGCCGAGTTGTGGATCACGACCGAGTCCACCGGCATGTCCTCCACCTTGTTCATCTTCTCGAGCAGTACGCTGTAATCCTTCAGCGCCTTGTCCGTGTCCCCCAGCGTGTGATTCGTCGCCGCCACGGCCCACGTCGTCTCGAACACGGATTTGTGTTTCCCGTCGAACAGGAACTTTCTAGTGTTGAGCGCCTCGTTCAAAAGTGGTAGAGCATTCTTGTGCTGCTTCTTGTACGCCATAAGACACCCCAGCTTGTGCATCGTGTCGCTCTTCATCTCCTCGTTGTCGGGCAGAGTCTTTACAAACTTCAGCTTCTTCTCGAACAGCTCCCTCGCCTTGTCCACGTTTCCCGCTTTCAGGTACGTAGCGGCCATGGTATCCAGCGCCAATACGTGGTCCGCGGGGTCCACGATCAGGTCCGGCTCCGACAGGCTGGCCAGCTGGAAGTACTGATCCAACGTCTTCGCAGCCATCGCGTGGTTGTTCATTGTGACCAGCAGAGCCGCCTTGTGTATCAAGGCCGAGTTGTACCCCTTGCTCCCCTGCCCCTCCATCTTGGCCATGAGCGGCAATAGCTCATCATACTGGTCGCTCGCCTCGACCCACTTCTTGGACTTGGAGAGGCACACGGCCCTCATGTGGTAGCACTTGACTAGCAGCATGACACGATCCGCCGGCATGTACTCCACGGACTTTATTCCCCCCCACAGCTTCCTGCTCGCGTCAGACAGCGTGACCGATCCCTTGGCGTAGTTGTCCGTCTCCCCGTACAGGTACGCGATCCTCAGCAGCTGCTGGCACGCCGGGAGTATTTTTCCATTCTCCTCCAGTAATTGCGACACCCTCATCCTGTGCTGTATGGCGCTGCCGTAATCACGTATGTCTTCCGTCTCCATAGCCAGCAGCTTGTGGCCCTTGACGCACCCCCTCATCGCCGTCGTCGTCTTCTCGTCGTTGTCGCCCTCCTCCTGCCGGAATATCGCGTAGGCCAGGTCATAAGCATCTGCAGCTACCGACACCTTCCGGCTCTCCATGGCGCTGTCCGCCACCCTCATCATGGACTCGGCCATCTCCATCCGAAAGTCGGGATTCTTCATGCTGGCCGCCTCCTGGAGGCTCACCAAATAATTCAGCGCCGTCCTGTGGTTGTCCCGTTCCAGGTGGGACATGGCGGTCTCGAACCCCTCCCGATCGTCGTGGCTCAGGTTGCTCGCTCGGCTCTCGTCGTCGTCGGAATCCGAGTCGAAGGCCTCCTTGATCTCGTCTCCCACCTTGTGAGCGAACTTCTCGACCCTCCCGGCCGCCTTTCCGAGTCCCAGGCCGAGGATGTCGACCCTCTCGATGTTCTGCTGGAGCTTGGACTGGCGCCCCCCTGAGGCCTTCTGGGCCGAGGGAGGCTTCCTGGCGTTGTCCGAGCCTCCAGACTGCATCCTGGCCGCTGCAACTACAGCTCCCCCAGCAACCCCGACGCCAAGCATGGCCCTGGCCTTCGCGTTGCCCTCCATGGTGTACTTCGAGGTGGCGTTGGCGGCCGGCCGAGGCCTGCTCCGTGCCGCGCTCCCGGCGAGCTCGGGGAGCTTCAGCTGCTCCTCGACCCTCTCCAGCATCTCTTTGACGTTATCGGGCGCATCTTCCGGGTCGATGCTCATTAGCAATCTCTTGGCCTCCTGGTAGTGATCCAAAGCGAGGGCCTTGTCGACTATGGCCGTATTTCCCAGGTAGCAGTCCCCCAGCTTCTCCCTCACCCCGGCCACCGCCACGACCGTCTCGTTGGTATATCGCTTGGCATCGTGTCCCGACAATTGGATGTGGCAATATAAGGAGTGCTCGAGGTTGTCCTGGGCCTTGGCGTAGTCGCCCGTCTTGAGGTACACCAACCCGATGTTGTACCGGGACTTGGCGTCCTTGATCAGGCGCTTCTCGTCCGGCTGCGCCGACGCCGCGGCGCGGGCCCGCCGGGACGCCGAGCCGACGGACCTCGCGTCCCCTCCTCCCGGCGTTCCGAGGGAGCGGGCGCCGGGAGACGACGGCGCCTTCCTCGTCTTCTTGGCGCCCGGGGTGGGTGCCGTGCCGGCGGTCCTCCTCGACGTGCTGCCGAGCGAGGACGTGCCGTCGGACGCGGATCCGCTCTTCTTCTTCTTCCCGCCGAACTTGCCCGTGCGGAGGAACCTGTTCCGGAAGGCAGACGACTTGGACGAGTGGGAGGCGGTCGACCGCTCGTCGTCGGTGTGCGAGAGCTCGGAGACGGAGTCGAAGTCGCGGTGGTCGCCGTCGGCGCCGTGGCGGTTCTTCGACCGCGCCATCGTTTATTAACTTTCGTTCGTCTTCGACTTTGCTGGTCTGCAACTTTCGTTGGTCACAACCGAGAACCGACGGAAGACGATGAAGAGCCAACCTGCGAGGCACCAACCTGCACCAACCGCAGAAACACTGCACACCAGGGACGATGACGAAACGATGCGATTCGATCGGAGCCGGAGGAGCGACGACGGCGACCCTGTCCTATGGCGCAAGCATCAGCGAAGCCTCTTCGTGCATGAGGAAATGAAAGACAGTGAGAGTGAGCCGTCGGTCGGGTCGTCGGCGTCCACTCGTACCATAGCAAAAGCCGCCACTTGCCCTGGTCTTGTCATCTTGTTCTTTATGTCTTGACCGCACCGTTGGACGGGTAAAAAAGTGCAATACATGATCTTAAGGTGTTATAATTTGCACTTCTTATAGTATGATTATCAGTGCACGCAATAATTAGTGTTAATTATTTATAAACATTTTTTCCCAATATTGCACTCAAAATAATTGGGTCCTCTCAGTCCCCTCAACGTGTTGGCTACGAAAAAGATTAAATGCGTTCTAAGTTCATTTCACTGAAGTTACTACACTTGAAACACGCAATATGAACTCTCAGTTTAGGTCCATTATGTCAACCTCAGGCCGTATTTGTTTCTATAGGGGTTCTGCAAAATCTTCTCCACGTACGAATCAGTAACAAACGCCACTATACTAACAAACACCTGGCTCAGTAAAAGCCGCCGCCAGCCATGTTTATTTCTGGACCAGGTCCAGTAGCTTGTTTGCCAGCAGGATTCTGAGACTGGACCTGGTCCAGTAATGACGGCCAGCTCTGGTACATCTCTACGTATGTCTACTGGAGTCGAGTCAAATTTAGGTTCCCGCCAAATTGAAGGGGTAACACTATGCTCAGTTGCCAGCCGCCAGGAGGTGGATGATAACTGCACCAGGTTCATTTTTGACAGACGTTTATTAGTGAAAGCTAGTCGCCAGCCGCCAGGGGATTTTACCCCAACTGCACACGGTCCAGTACTTCTGGCGGGGTCGATGCTGCGCCTATTGTACCGCAGACGGACCACAGGCTCTCGTTCTCGTCCTCGGCGCAGCCTCGGCGTCGATTCGGAAGAAGTGGAGGTGGAGAGATCAGAAAGGGAGGCACCATGAGACCGCCGAGCAAGCACGGCCTGGAGCGGAAGTACAAGCCGTGGCGGAGGGGCAAGTCCTCCTCAGAGAGGAAGGGCGTCGTCGGCGACGGCGGCAGGCGCCCGGCCTCGACCAACGCGTCGCTCAGGAACCGATTGCGCGGCCAGAGGAGGCTGCTCGCAAAGCTCGAGAAGGGCGATGAAAGCAACCCGGATGCTATCAGAGGCGCTCGGGAGAGGATCGCCCAATTGGAGCGGGACATCGCGTCGTACGAGGCCAGGGAGCGGGAGAAGAAGAACGCCTCCAAGTGAGTCTCTTGCTCTAAATCATTACATCACATGCATGCATGATGCCTGCTCTTTTCTCACAACCTCTCTGGCATCCCGTAAACGCTCCAGGTACCACCAAGTGAAATTCATCGAGAGGCAGAAGCTGACGCGCCTGGAAAAGTCGGTGAAGCGGCAGATACAGGCGCTCCAGGAGCAAGATGGGCAATCCAACGAGGGGCAGATATTATTATCGCAGCTCCAAAAGCAGCTAGAATCGATTGCCATGGACCAGCTTTACATTGCATTCTACCCCACAGATATGAAATACATGGCACTGTTCACCAATGGCAACGAACGAATAGTTGATGATGCCAGGGGACGGAAGCGCAGGCAGGGGGCGTGGGACCGGATCCGGGAGGGATTATTGAGGGAGCTCAAGCAGAAGGACGGTGGTGGGAATCACGATGATGTTGATGATGGAGGTGATAGCAATGGGGACTCCGAGGCTGATGGCAGGAGCTCGGAGAAGGGAAACAATATGCAGTTGAGAAAGGCTAAGAATTGGGTCGACCTCGATGTGGCCAAGAGGGCGCTGCTGTCCATGCCCAAGGATACTTATCCCAACGCGTATGCCTCCTCTACTGCGGCTGCTCCATCATCTGCAAATGGCAAACAGAAGAAAAAGGGGGCCAAGACAAAAGCAATCGGCAAAACTGATGAGGGCAAAGCGGCGGCAAAAAGCACTGCAAGTGCCAAGAAGGAGAAAGCAACCACGGCAACAGACGATAGATTTGCGCTATCGAAGGAACTGGATGGAATGTTCCACGAATCCACGACCGGGGAGGATTATCAAACGAAGCTCAAGTCGAAGGGGGCCCACAGTAGTGACGGCAGCGGTGACGATACCGGCAGTGATGAAGATTCTTCCTCGGAGGAAGACGATGCCGATCCTCTCAAAGGCTTTAATGGCGCCAAGAAGGATGGAGTGAATTTTCCCGCCAGAAATGCAAAGAAAGAAGATGATTCGGCCTCTTCGTCTTCGGCGCCATCGTCTTCTTCATCCTCCTCCTCGTCATCATCATCTGATAGCAGCGACAGCAGCTCCGATTCCGACTCGGACGATGACAACTCGCCTCCTCCAAAGATCAATCAGAATCAAAAGCAACAATCAGAGCCCATCGATGATGAATTCGAAGAAGATAACGATGATGAAGACGACTTCTTCACCACTGACAAGGTATCGGCCGAGGACGTCTTCGCCCAGGCGCAGAGCCAAAAGAAGGCTCACTCCGGACGCTTCGGCGACGACGAGGATCGTGCGGATGCGCATTTCGGCCGGAAGCGCAGGCCGGACAAGAGCAGGGGCTTCAGTAGCCAGCAGAACCAGAGCGGGAGGGAGTACAGGGCTTACAAGAACAGGCAGAAGAGGTCCAGGTTCGGCTAGGATGGATAAGATTGATGTGCCGTGGGAAAGGGACGGGGGAGAGTAATCGATCATTTCGCTTCTTGCGATCACTTGAACAACTTGAGATGCTATTTCGTAGCGTAGGCTCTGTAGATTTTACCTGTGTTTGCAGCTCAATATCAAGGTATTCATTTCGAATGCCAAATAATGCTGTCAATGTTCGAGTGTGTTGGTTGTTTGCAGCGTGGTTTCTTCCATTATTTCATTTTCTGGTCGTGTGCGTCAATATCGTTCTGTTTAGTCAACTCTGGGGGCAAGAACATCCTTTGTCTAATGGGGCCGTTGAATTTTCATTTGCAGCGCCTCGACGGGGCATTGCGTACCACTTTCCTTATGCATTTAGAGAAATAGTGTAGCTTGGTAGGGGCTGGAGTCGCTTAGAAAAGGCTCCCAGTACATCGTAGACACCTCTCTAGAGATGCAAAATATGAAAATTTCGGTGAAGTTCTTCATTGTCAACATGGCGCGGGTTACCTTCTACCCAAAAGTATGAACGCGCACCTCAAGTACTCAACGCTAAAAAATTGAAGTCCAGATCAGGTCCAGATGAGGACTTCAAATCTTGAAGTTGCGCTCAAATCTAAGCTTCTGAAACCATACCATAGGCTTACAATACCAGTACACAAAGTAAAAATTCTGGAAGTAGGGAGCCCTCCCGGAACAATTGGATTTTGCAACTGTCATTTGATTTCTTGACATCAATTATCCTTTACTCACTCGCCTACATCATACCCCCCTCCCCTTGCCCCTGGTGATGGCGAGACAACTCGGACATCTCCCTCCCTCTCTCCCCGTAAGTGGTGATTTTTTTGTTCACGGTGGATTCCTCAACAAATTTCGCAGCATTTCTGCAGTCAAGGGATTCTCATTGAGAAACGCAACTGACCCCGTGTTCGCTCCAGCTCCAGATCCCTGAGCTGTTGCACTTAGAGGGTGCCTGTTGAGTTCAGCACTGAGAGCGGAGGAATTTCTTTGAGGTTGGAGGAGGTTCAAAATAGCATTGTTGAGCTGACTGCTGGCAACACTGTTGCTCGTGGCAGGACTATTTGCTTGAGCTTGAACTGGACTAGAAAGATCTTCATTGGCAAGCATTGTGTTCAAGAGTGATTCATTCGTTCTCAAAGTGCTCAATTTGTCTGAGAGCTGGGTCCATTCCCGCATGATGAGCTGTAGTTTAAGTTCGATTTCCCTCTTCTGATTTTCGATGGATGCCTTCTGAGCTTGCACGAGCTTTACTATGACTTCCCTTGGAGTTGAAGTGGAAGTGGACGTCGCCGATTGCTGATTTTGGAGCAATGATTGTAAAATCTGACCACTGCTTGTTGCGTTGTGATCTCGGGACGTAGCATTAGTTCCTCCAACTCCAAGCACACTTTGGACCTGTGAGATGTTATTCATCGTCTGGCTTTGGCCAGTCATGAGCGACTGCAGCTGCAGCTGTTGAACAAGGCTTGCTGCCTGACCTTCAATACTTGTTCCTCCATTTGCATTTGCACTCGAATTAGAAGCAGAAGCAGCAGCGGCAGCCACTACGCACCCTGGAGCCGACACAGTTTCGTCAGGCGAAGTGAAAAGCGACGCACTGCCTTGATTGGTGAGCTGATGCTTGTTGGTTTCAGCACCTCCCTGGGCATGTCCTGAATCGCATTTTTTGCCCCCGCATCCAAGAGTCATCATCACGAGTTCGTTGTTGTGATACATCTGCATCTCTTCCTTATATCGTTTCGAGTCTGCCTCTGCGAGTTTAGTATACTTGGCGTGTTCACTCTTCTCAATATTTTTCCACCTCTGTGCCACGATGCGACCGACTTCTGCGAAACTCTTCTTTTCGTTATCATCCTTCTTAGCAGAGGGCTTCTTATCCAAGGACTCTGCCATAATTTTTTCTCTCTCAGCTCTGACAAAGAAGTTGTCTAGCCACAACACAATAATATTTCAATAGGGTGTGCGGATAGAAAAAAACAATAGTTATCCTATGTGCTCAAGAAATAAATCATCTAAAGGAAAGCACGGCAGAGCAAAAAAAAACTCGGTTGGCTCAAAATGACTCGGGCACTACTTACAGGCTGTCATGGGCCTTTTGGGTTTGGCTTGGAGATCATTCTTCCTCTTGGCATTATTTGATGCCTTTTTCTTTGGTGTTTCCTTGTGAGTATTCGCCATCATAACATAATATTGAACAACTGAATCTCAGCTTGTGCTTTTATCTGAGTCAAGTTGAGAAACAAAGATAAGGCCTAGCACAGCCTGAGCGAGCAGTGTCAGGAGCAGTGTCAGGAGCAGTGTCAGGAGATTACTATTTGTCCATAAACAGTAAACAGAACAGCAGTGCTATCAGGAATGCTCAGGTTTGGCAGACGACTGAACTCGACTGAAGAGGCCAGAATAATGAGATGAGGGAGGACGACGACGTGGAGGAGGAGGCTTTCGTCTGCGTATGTATTGTCCATTTCAGAGCGATCAAGATCTCGCTAAAATCGGGCATATGGCGGGAACTTGCACTGCGAAAGCTCAAAAAGGAGGATCGACGATCG
>JALLOV010000327.1:0-11213 GCA_036939655.1 Thalassiosira allenii | reverse complement strand
ATTTTTTCACATTTTTGTTTTGTGCGCCACAAGCCTCCGAGTGCATGCCTTCACGCTGTGGGTGGCAGTTGCTTGCAGTCTTTTGCAGTGGAGGCTGTGGTACAATCCTTCTCTACGATAGAGAGAACGACGCCCGCCCCCGCGAGCGAGATGAAACATAATACGTCAATCACACCCAAACCCGATGCTCTCTTTTGGCCAAGTAATGCGCACGGTTCAGTGGCATCGACGGTGATGTTCGGCAAGAGTTATGGACGCAGGTGGCCTTGCGAGAAGCGCGTCAGTTCGCAATAAATCTGACATTCATTTTCTTACACAACAAAAAGAAAGCATGGATCGACGACCAGCCAACCGACGCACTTCGTCCCAGCGCGAAATCAGCGCGTTCGGTCAATCATTCTCCTGCGGCGAGTTCGGCGCCTTTGATTTAGACTTGGACGAGGATGACTACGAGGCTATGGCCCTACAGGCCGAGCTGGAGGCCCAGGAAAGGATCAACAAGGCAAGGGGGAGAGACGCCGTGATCGATGGCTTGCTAGAGGGCGAGGATGATGTCAGTCTGGATAGAAACGAAATCAAATCCGACCTATCACCGCCGAGAAGAACGGGGATGGGGGGGATCGCCCAACTGAAGGACAGTCGTGACAATAAAAGCAAAAGATGGGAACCTCAAAAGATCGTTGAAGACGATTGTGAAGAGGGGGATCTTACCCAAGACGATGTGAATGTGCGCCCGCTGGATCGCATGGATTCTCATCATAGCGACCAAGCTTCTGTCCATAACAGTGCAAGCAATCGAAGTTCAAGCTGGGAAAAGGCCTCTGCTCCCAACACTGTAGTGAAAACAGATGAAAATTCTGGAATAGTGCTAGCAGCAACGCCAGAATCTATTGCGCACAATGGGGGCATAAAAATCATCAACGCACCGAATGTGACGATCAATTATATTATTGAGCAAAAAGTTGAGAGCAGGGCAGCGCCTGCAAGACTTGGGAGGGAATATTGTGATGTATCCGAAAACGAGTCGTATCTTTGGGCAAAAGACGGCGTTGAAAGCAATACTGAGCCCTCTCTTGACTCGAGTGACAAGAGTAAGAAACGTGAAAAGGGCACTTCTTCCGGCGCAAATACGAATCATGGTGTGCCCAAAACCAGTCAACAAATTTCCGAATCAAAAGAAGTCCCTAAATTTGTGACACCTTCCCTGCCCAAGTCTGCCCATGCAGGAGACATTAAGGTGGGGGACTCACCCAAAGATCCCACAGCAATGGGTATGAATTCGGAATTCAACGACAGCCAAACAACCTTTACAGAAAGTGTGATTACCAACATGTCCAGAAAAGATGGGCACACCGCATCTACCGCAAGTATCTCGGCAAGTTACTCAACCAACACATCCAAAAGAAGTCACTCAATGAAAAATATGCCCACTGCAGCCAACGTTGAAAAGGATCCACTGGATAGAAGTGCCTCAGATAGAAGTTCACAAAAGACTGCAAAGGTGGCAACTGGTGCGCCATCCCAGCCATACGACCTCTCCAAACTGTTGGATGACTTGTGGGAACAAAATCCCAACTCTGTGGCCAACCCCACTAAGCCTGTGCGTGCTCTGAGAACGTCCGCAAGATCCACCGAATCGAATTCGGACTCATCAGATTCGGGGGTGTACACTGCGGGGTTTACGAGTTACTACTCGAGTGAGGGCTTTGGGGAGAATAGTGATGTGGCCGCTCAGGGGTCGCATGCAGCCAGACCATCCCTCAGTCAGATCGACGAAGATATCAGTAGGATACCAGCTCAGCAAACGTCGTCAAGATCTGAAGGACACATTCACAGAGAAGCAAACCAAAGAGGCCCAGCGTTGAAATCTTCTTCGTCATCTTGGGGGGGAGTGCAGGATGAATACAAGCCAAGCAGGAGAATTGAAACAGCAGGCCAACCTTCAAAACCGAAAGCAGCTTCTTATCGTGATCCAGCCATGCCATCAACGAGAAATATCGATGAGGGGGGGGCTCAAGAACGAACTTTAGCGAAACCCGAGGGAGATAGTCACAAAGTCACGAGCCGGAGAGGCTCAGCGTTGAAGTCAATGTCGTCATATCAAGGGAGCGGTCCTGACCCAGCCATGCCATCAATCGGCCATATCGACGAAGAAAGAAGTAGGATGCAAGCCCAACATCAACAGACTTTCTCGAAATCTGAGGGAAATATTCATAGAGGACCAAACCAACGAGGCTCAGCATTGAAGTCAACATCATCGTATTCAGGAGGAGGTCAGGATCGCAATGAAGGGAGCAGGAGGAATTCGGATTTGGGACAACCTTCAGTTCATCACCACGAAGCGGCTGAAGTGAGAGTAGATGATGCACCCAGAGTTGTAGATTCAACTTCAAGACCCAGATCAAAATCTAGGGGTAAATCAAGGGAAAGGAGGGATCATGACACACCAAGCAGGGCATCAAAATTTCACGCGAGACAAGAAGGTGGTCACGAGGATATGATCAATAATATGCCCACGCTGTCATGCGAGGATGAGGAGAACGATGGAGTGCATGACGAACATGCCATGGCAGAGAGGCACACTGTTACTTTTAGTAGCCAGCCGCCAAGGAAGCACTCGATGAGAGACCTGTTAAGTACAGTCGAATCAGAGAGAAGTCTATCTGTCTATGAGGATATCTCGGTTGATGGAGGTTATGATCCAACTCCAACGAAGACTAACCCCCATCCCATGAACTCGATATCTGAAAATGATGGTGACTGCGCTAGTGTCACTAGCTCAGTTCCAGAATACAAGATTGATGCAGAAATATCTGAGTTCGCACGGCAGTTCGTGAATCAATTCTCTAAACATGAAGATAAGCAAAAACAGAGCCAAGCCAGTGTTGACAGCAAGAAACCAAAAAGACAAGACGGCAGTGATAGAGCTGTGATTGAAGAGAAGCATACGAGACGCGCCTCTACAAGTAGAAATGAACACCGCAGAGCGAGTATGGAAAAAGAGGTTCAGGGTAAACTCGACCGGAGACTCGCTAAGTCACAAAGCTTGGGAAAAAATCGATTACATCCTGCTGACATCGACCTCTCCCGATTACACCCTCATGACATCGATCCTGAAAATCATTCTCAGAGAAAAGCGAGTCAAGCTGCGAGGAGCAAATCGATGAAGGTGAAGCCGCAAAGCAATCTTCTCGACGAGGATGATAAGAGGCAGTCTTTATTGCGCAGTAAATCAGAATACCCGTCTGCTGACCCCCAGAGCCATTCTGGGAGACAAGCCAGTCAAATGGGGAGAAGCAAATCAATGAAAGTCAAGCCGCAAAGTAATATTATCAACGAGGATGATTACGCTGAGAATTCACGCCCATCTGCAACGAGCAAAGTACGCCCACCAAGCCACGGACGCAGGCGCAGTCACGATAATGGCAAGCACCACGGCAAATATTCTATCGGGGATTACCTTCGATCGGAAAACGATGTTATGCATGACAATGATATCAATAAGCTACTGCGGCTGGAAGTTTTCGATCACGTCTTTGTTCGTCGATCTGGAGGCCGATGGTCGTATTCAACGGTGATCGAAGTTGGCCACGACCATATCGTCTTTGTTTTGAATGGCGCTGGTTCAAAGAAGACGATCGAGCACAGTTCTTTGTTGCACAATGTGCGTCGTCTCAATCATGCGGAGTGTTTTGCACGCAACAAATAATCATGAACTGATTTGAGAGATGCAAAGTAGTAATAGTTGTTTGAGTTTTTCATATTAATCCATGCGCGATATCATTTCAAGTTAGTAGGTGATGAGGGTCGCCGTCTTTTTGTTGCTCTTGCAGAACTAGGAGAGCAATCACTATCAATTGACGATGTCTTCCTTTTTTCATTGCTTCCTCCTCCTTGCTTCGAATCAGTTTGATCGTCTGACATTCTCCACGTAACACAGAGGGGGCTCTCTCTTATCAACTCAAATAGCATGCTCATTTCCACGAGTGCCTCCTCCTTTTGATCTCCTGCTGCCGCCTGTACAACCTTCGCTGCATCTCTAGCACTCAATCGATTTGAGTTGATCAAGCCCTCCAACGCAGACAATTCTGTTCCTTTGTCATCCCGACCTCCTCCATTTGTGTAGCTGGCGGTAAAGGCACAAGCTGCGATCTGGAAAGGAAAGAAACCATGCCTGGTTGGGTCACGGACCTCAAGGCAGAAGTTCGGGTTTGCTTGAACTATAAGATCATACACCGGCCACTAGAAAAAGAGGAAGGTTCAGGGTAAAGTTGATCAGAAACTCGCAATATCACGAAGCCCGGGGAAGAATCGTTTACCTTGTGTTCGAGAGCGATATGCAAGGCTGTACGCCCATTTGCATCGACAAAGTTTGTGAGATTATGCTTCTTGTTGCCGCTGCTATCTCGATTCTGCCGATAGTGATACTGCGTGATTCTGGATATGATCTTTTTCACCAGCTGTCGAGCTCCGTGGATGCCAAATCGAGGGTGGTACGGTCCGTTCAAAGCATCGTGAAGTAGAGGCCGGTTGATCACCCTATGCTCAATCGCATGCGCATCGGCACTCTCATGCTTGTACGCCTGCGGTAGATCCTTTCTGCAATCACTCGGCAGGTCATTAGAAGTTCCATCACAACATGCCAATGCAGTCTTGATGATAAGATCAGACACTGGCCATGCATTGACGATGCTTAACCTCAGCGGTAGTCTTCTCACACTACCGTTGCACCCGCCAACTCCCTCGGGGCACAGCGAAGTATTCTTGTCCAAGTCGAGCAGGTACTTGATCAGCCGTCGTTCGCCACGAACTCCCAAATTCGTCTCACACTCTGATCCAAGTGCAATGTGGAGGGGCAAATTTCCTTCGTTGTCCGGCCGGAGAAAGGCATCTGGGTCCGACTGCGTGCACGCCCGGAGCGTTTGGAGGAACCCGTGCTGCCCGAACTTGTTCCCTCTGAAGTCTGGAGACACCAGAAGCCTGATTAGCTCGTGGTAGGGACAGAATGCATTCGCCGGGTATTGCGGTGCAGAATCAGACACTTCCTCCGCATTGTCATATGAGCTTTCCCTTCTCCGCAAGAGTTGGCAGTCAGAGCTGAAGAATCCCCTTGGCAATTCGACCGTAGAAACCGTTCCGCCTCCTTGCCCAAGCTGTTCCCTTCGAAGCCTGACATACGCAGCGACCCGCAGTGCGAGCCTCAATTTCTCCACCCACGCACCCGTCTCCCCGTGTATGAAGCACCCGGACGCCATCCTGTCCAACGGCGACACGCCGTACGCGCCGTGCCTTGGATCTATCAAGGCCTCTGGCGCGTGGCGTAGTAGCAGCCTAGCCTGGGAGGGAGAGATGCGTGCGTCGCCGAGGAAGGCGACCATGCCCCAGTCGACGCCATTGGATCTTCTGGCGCGTATGGTCTGGCGCATCACGAGTTTGACCACCTCTCCTACGTCATCTGGATCTTCATCGTCTTCTCCAATTGGAAGGTTATTGTCGAGTGATCCCGCAGCCGAAGTCCACCCCTGTGCTACCGCAGCATCGTGTCTACACTCTCTTAAACGACGCGAGGTGTTGGGATGCGCGAACTGGCACGCCGTGAAGAACCCTTCCATGTCGAGGCACGACAGCGGGAACGCGTCGAGCAGCGCCTTGACCGCATCTAATGGAGGATCCATCCGTAACGTTCCCTGCAGCAGCCGTGCGCCGTTCGGATCGTTCAACTGCTGGTACAGAGCTCGCAGGATGGACGGCTTCGGCTGCAGTTGAGCCGACTCATCCAGCATTGCAGAAGGCTCCAGGAGGAAGAAGGGCGGTCGACTTTGCTGTGGCTGTTGTGCAGGCACCGGTGGCATGATGGCCGAGCCGCACGATATTATGACGGACCAGGGGATGTCGGCACGTATGAGCGGCTCCTCCTCCGAGTTGGCCAGGCTCAGGAGCAGCGAGGATATTCGCTGGTGGTTCAGGTTCGACGTGCCCCCAGCGTCCACCTGGGTTGTTGGAATACTGAACGTGATGTTGGGCGATTGAGGCGATAGCAGGTGTGCAACTGATAGGCTTCCCGCTGCTATCTCTGGAAGGTTTGAGCCCTCGCCCTGCACGGCAGGGATGTCTGCTGGCTGTTCGTTTGCCCTTTCGGCCGCCTCCGCTGCCAATTGATTGTTCAGAGGTTCATGGACCAAGTCCTGACCATCATTTTCGGCCTCGTCTTCTTCTTCAAGTTCGCCACCCACATCACTTTCATTTCCATCCTCTTGCAGATTGTTTTCCTCAACCTCTTCTTCCTCATCATCATCTTCCTCGGTGCTGGAGTCCTCCTCGGTATCGGACTCATCGTCGTCAGAGGCAAAGTCAAGCAAGCAAAAGCGGCGCCTCTCCTCGGCGCGACCGTCCTCATCACTATCTCCAGCGTTGGGTCGATTTCTGTTGCTGGCATAGTACTCGTCAATTTCAGCCTGCGGCCGGTGCTCCCTGCACGGAAGATCCTTGCACTCCAGCCGCGCCATCTCCTCGAGAAAGGACACGTGCTCGCTTCGGAAGAATCCTCGGTCAGCGTCGTCTCGGGGAGGGTGCCAGTTGTTCACGGACGCCGTCGGCGAGGGTTGTATATTCTGATCTGCCGATGCAAGTGCAAGCGGAGGAGGACGATCCAGCAAATGAAGCGGCAGTTGAGGGGGACGACCCGTCGCAGCGGATGAATGCGGCTCATCGTCTCGTTGTGCCGACGAGACATCGGCACCTGCACCTACACCAACATCAGACACATCACTTTCTACCTCCTCCTCCGCCGCACCAGTAGAGCCCGCCGCCACGCCGCTTCCGATGCCGCTGCTGCTCATGAGGAGACTGTTCCCCGCGGCCCATTTGTTCGGGCGATGGCGACGATAGCAGACCTCCATCTCCATGTTCCTCCCATCGTTGTTGCTTGCCCGCCGATTGTTGCTGTTGTTGTTTCTCAAAGACGCACGTGATTTTTCACAGAAGCAGAAGATCTCCTCTCGCTCCCGCCATTTAGATTTACAGCTTAGTCCTAAATATTAGATCCGTGGGTGATAATAAACTGCCCAACATCTGCCTGCGCAGTTAAGAGCAGTAGTTGTATTCTAACCGGATTCCGGTTTCCCATTTTTTTGTCCATAACGGGATCTGGGGCTGGTCCAAAACGGTCATAGTGAAAACCGTTGCGATTTTTGAGTACCGTAAGGTGTCGCGGAGTATCACCACGTCACTGATGTCAGTTTGATTCGCGCATAGGCATGTCAAAATAAAGAAAGGTATCCATTCAACGTCTCACTTTCGTTTTTGAAAATGTCGTTAGGGCCAGATTGAGGCAATTGCTACCAAAGGAACATGGCGGAATGACTAAGCTGTAGACGACGGCCAGACCAAATTCTTCCTGCCCCGGGCGCCTCAAAAATCCCAAAGAATCCGCTCCTCCTCCGGTCCGGGCGACGGGCTAGCCTCCTATCCTCCGAGCTCCGAGCATGTTTGCACTGAATCCCAACGGCGGAAGCGGCGGAACGTCCTCGAGCGGATCCTCCGGGGGCTGGGGCGCGTGGAAGGGCCAGTGCTACTTCTTCGGCAAGCTCGCGGCGTACTTCGTCACGCTCCGTCTGGTGCACGTGTACTGGGGCGACAAGTCCGCCTCGCCCAAGGCCATCGAGAACTAGAGAGGCCTCTGGGCATTGGTAGATAGAGGGTGTGAAGTGTGGTTGGGTAGAAGGGACGCGATGGCGCTCACGGAGGAGCAACGCAGGAGGATCGAGGAGAACAGGAAGAGGGCGCTGGAAATTAAGAGGAAGAAGCAACTGGAGAGGGAAAAGAACGAAAAAATGACGATGGCATCGGGAATTAATGCCTCGAGAGATGATGATATCTTCGGGGCGGGTGGATTTGTGGGCAAGTCGTCGTCGGAAATAACGGAATCGGCGGGTAAAAAGAGAAGAGTGGATGCACATGGTGCATCGGGGGATGGGACAGAAGGAGGCAGTGAGGGCAGCAATGGCAACGGAAAGGCAAGTACACAAACCATAGCAAAGGAAGGATCCAACGACGTCGACGACGACGAGTCCTCCCTCGAGGATTTTGAAGTCGACGCGTCGCCCCACATTTCACAAACGGAGGCGCAGCGCACCTACTGCATACCACTGGGTACGCTGGAGGTTTGCTCGTACGTGGAGAGGGACAACCCGCGCAAGCGGGGGTGGTCCAAGATGAAGCTCTATTCGAGGAGCGAGGTGAGAAGGAGGGCGAGGAAACGGTTCGGGGGGAAGGACGGGTTGATTAGGGAGAGGGAGAAGAGGAGGAAGAAGAGGTTCGAGAAGGATATGGCCGAGGTGAAGGATGTGTTCGGCTAGAGTTTGGGGGATGGATAGTTGGGAGTTGGGGCTTTGATGGGTTGCGTAGTTTGCTCTTCTGGACTTAATAAAAACGCCGTTGTTTCTGAGATGAGGTACTTAGTCGGGATGGTACTCTGTTGAGAAGTGATCTGAGACAGATCTGAGATAATGTTGTATCTCATACACCGACGAAGCTCGCTTCACCCTTCGTTTCATCCACTCAAAATTAAGACCATGGCAACTCGCACCCTCACGAAAGTTCAAGATTCGTAAACAGGATTTTGAACAGATTTGAAAGCAAAAAAGTATTTGCATTTGTGTGTGATTGTGTCGTACCCCTTCACCTCAAAGAGAGAGCCGCAGAGGATCAAACCAACATAATGTCCCCCGTTTCGTCCATCCAATATAATAGATCCATTGCACTGATACATCCGGTATCATCCAATTCATTGCACTTTATTATCAAGCAGTGTTCTCCATCACACTCTTAGCACTGGGGTACAAACTTCCCAGGACCACCTGTCGCCTCAGTATGCCGAGCTGCTCCTCCCCCTCTTGGAACGCCAAGTCAGCTTCTTTCCTAGAAGACCCAGTATTGTTGTTTTGTTGTTTGCATATGGTGTAGTTTGTCGAAATAGGAAGGAAGGAAGAAGGAAGCAGGGCGAAAGATCAGTATCAGTTGAGGTGAAAAAAGGACAGTTATCAGAGCAAAGTGCAATGGCTGGCCAAATATGATGGCCAATGGCCACGACCCCACTGACCCTCCACAACAGCCGCATCACACACATCATAGGCACGCAAAAGCCCACACTCACCCCGTCAGATTGCGATTGTTCTGGAACCCAATCTTCACCCGCCGGATGGCGTACATCCGGAAGTTGTAGTTGTCGACCTTCTTGGACTCGCGGAGGAGGGACCTGAACAGGGACAGGGTTGCGTTGGACGCGGACATGATCTCTGATATTACTACTGGAGCCGATGGAGCGAGGGACGGGAGCCGAGGCAAGACGTGATGTATGACTTTGACGGGGCTACGGTGGCCAGAGTTTGCTTTGCGGGCAATGTTATGGCCCAGAGCTTCGAGGTCGAGGCGGCAATGCGTTGGTGCTGGAAGCGGAGGGAGGAGGCGAGAGAGGAGAGCCCCGGCGGACGACAACGTAGAACTCATATTACACGTAGGACTTAATACAGCTTTTGGCGCCTCCCTCCGATACCGATCCCCCCCCCGCGCTCGTTGCCGCGCACATCCATCACTCCACTGGCGGCACCTCCGTTCCCCCCGCCCGTTCCTCGGCCCCTCGCCTCATCATCTCCGAGATCAAACTGCCGTTGCTGGTGACGTCTGGCGCTGGAACAGCCGCCGCAGATCCTCGATCTTTCTCCGCTGGGAACACCGCCGACCGCACCAGCGCCACCCCACACCCCACACATCCTTCAACCCGCCCTCATCATCATCCCTTCCTCGTCCGTTCTGAAACAGCCCGCCGCCTTCCACCACCTCGACCTCGATCTCGACGATGGCGAATAGATTCAGTATATCGGTTTATTTCACGGAGCCCACCGGCCAGAAGTACATCTTCTACTTGGTATGCATCCTTTACGTCGTCGGGACGTCACTCGCCGTGATCATCGAGCCGTTCCTGTCCCTCCCGTGCGACGACGATCACAAGTCCGAGCTCGAGTTTGAGAATGTGCTCTACAAGTTTAGCAAGTGCGATCACGTCCGGTATCCCGTCCTGCTGTTCCTAACCAAAACCGAATGCGTGAGGGGGCGTCATTTGCTCATGGCCGTGTTCTTCGGCAGCCTGATCGGGTGGGAGAGGAGGTCCAGCGATCGGCCGGCGGGGATTCGGACCGTGAGTGTTCCTCGATTGGCAATCTTATCATGATGAACATTGATCACTTATACCCCACAAATGATGGTATCCTTCCCTATGTTTGAATCAACTTCTTGTGAAAAGATGGCATTGGTGAGCTTGGGTAGCGCCTTATTCACAATCAATTCAACCTTTGGGTTCTTGTCAGGTCCAATGGTGAGTGTTTTGATGTGTCAATGATGATGCATTTCACGGGGAGAGTGACAATTCCAGCGCAGCGTCCAATGCGATACCTCATGCTCGTGATGTAACTCCGTCTGTTGGTTCAATTTCAATGGTTATCCATGCAAAATGCAACAAACATTTCATGATCCAATTCAATTCACAATTCATGATACGAATGCCCGGCAACGAAGGCGTGGGATTCTAGCCGTGTATCAGCAGCGATTCCATCTGGAGTAGGCTTCTTGGGGGCGGGGCTCATTGTCAAATCTAGCGAAGTCGATCCTGAAACTGGAGAACGGCATCACCTTGTGCAGGGCATTACCACTGCAGCGGCTACGTGGCTCAGTGCCGCCGTTGGAATTGCATGTGGTGGCGGAATGTACTTCGTTGCGGCCTTTTCTACAGCCTTGAATCTTTTGCTCTTGAGGTTCGGTCCGCGGGCAACTAGCGACGATGATAAGAGCGTGGCGAGTCGTTTGGGCGGAGAGGAGTGGGCGAACTTGGTAGGCAAGGACTTAGAGGCTGGAAATGCGCCATCGGAGAAGGCTTCATACGGTGGAATGGACACCTTTCAGAAATTGAAAGCAAATGAGGAGTTCAGGCCCATCGTCGATTCTCAAAGTCGCACTAGTCTAGCAAGCAGGCGCAGCAGGCCTTCGCTCATGTGATATTTATTCTGGTACAAATCTACAACCAAAACCGAAGATGATACTTGGAGTTGGCTTTTGCGAATGTCGATCTTTTTGGAAACTATTGAGATTGCTCTAATCTCTGCCGCTGTTGGATCACAAACGAGTGGCTCGTGGGTAACGTGTAAAAAATGATGAATGGG
>JALLOV010000326.1:0-12494 GCA_036939655.1 Thalassiosira allenii | reverse complement strand
GACGCTTGCGCCCTTCGAAGTATTCAATGTGTGACCTTTGATCGTCTGACTTGGCGTTCCGGAAGCGCAGCAACACACTCCCCTTGAAGAGAGGCGACTCGATCTCAAATGGGATACCCAATGGCAGTGGCTGGTTGCTTTCTTTTCCATGCACTTTCATGCACCTTAGTGTCACTGCCGGCTTGGACAGACACGGGCTTGTGGGGCCAATCGGATGGCTTATTGAGTCTCGGAGGAGAAAAGTTGGAAGAAAATGCCACAGCCGTGGTAAGGATACTTGTTGCAATGAATACCGTCTTGCAGAGGCTTGCAGTGGACAACATCTCGAAACTTAGTTTGAGTTAAATTGAGTTTGGTAAAAATATTATGGGAGATTCATTTGGTTTGAGGATCCAGATTGACTTTTTGAGTACCTCGATAGAGTAGCTTACGCACCAAAAGCTTCGTACAGTGGCTGTAGATTTGGCGGTGATGCCTTCGCGTCTAGCTGCCTCTATCTCTCATTGAGCCTCGCCGCTTGGTCACAATGTTGTACGAGCTCATGAGCTTTTTCTTCAAACGCTTCCCCCTGGCTTCCCCTCTTCATCTCTCCAATCTTCTTGCACACATGCATGGCTCATCCTGGGTTTCATATCTGAGGAACACGATCAAAAAAAAGTGAACAGCGCTGTTGACACAAAAAAAATATTCAATTGGTATTGTTCCGAATGGGTTTGGGATCTCTCTTGCATGCCATGACTCCAGAACATCGGTCAGCGCGCATACTCGTTTCTATCGGTTCTCCACATCATGTCCGGGTCGCCTGGCTCGACCTGCCATCCCGATCCGCCCATTTCGCCCAACGAAGCATTCAAAAGACAACATATCTCGAAAAAAAACATGTCCGATCTAGCCCCGTTCGTCGCCGCGACCCTGAGGGACAAGGTCGTGTCCGAACTCATCAAAGAGAACAAGGAGCTGCAGGAGAAGAACCACGCCCTCGAGTGCGTCGAGGTCACCGGCCCGAATCGTCGCCCCGTCCACGCCCGGGGACACCTGAAGAAAGACGGCAAGGCCAACCCCAATGACGGCTCGTATTGGATAGTGAAGATGAGGCAAGCGGAGCCGTGTCCCCTGGGGGATATCGGCTCGGTCGAGGTCTGGATCGGGGACTACCGCCTCCGGGGCAAGGCGCGCGATAACTCAATCGTTCCCCATCCATCCTTCGCCAAGTCGGGGAGGGGCAGGGGGGCGGTCGTCTTCTTCGATCGGTTCGTCCCGTGGAGCCTGGGCGTGAAGCTGCCGGGGCTGACGGAGGAGATGATTTCTTCCGCCCCCATTCACGACGTCGATGCTCACGAAACGAGGAACATTCCTTTCTTTCGCTATGTGACGGAAGATTTGCCGCGGGTAGATTCTAGCTTGACGTGCAAATTTGGGTTCGTGTCCCTGGAGAGGGACAGGCTGGGGAACTTGGGCGGCGGTAGTTCTCGACATTGAGAGCAGTCCTGACTTCATTGTGGTAGAGGCTCTTTGCTAGTTGAGAATTGGATTCCCTCGGCAAAGAACATAACACTCCTTAGGCTCCGACTTCAATTGCGTCTTTCGTGGATACTCTCGATGAGAAGGCCAAACAGAGAAACTGCACGAACTATCTGGACGAGAATCAAGTGCTGCACGAGAACGAGTAAGTTTACAATACTGACGAGATCCTTCACCTATCAAAAAATGTGAGGGTGGATGGGCCGTTTGCGTTAAGAGTTCGATGCATGCAAATGAAACTGCTAAACCAGGCTAACGAGTACTGCGCAAAAGAGGAATCATTATTGGCATTGTTCAGTGTTGGTGTAAAAAGGCCCGAGCTGGCCCATGCAAGCCTTTAGTCTCTTTGTTGGTGTGATTTGCGCTACATGTCCGTGGTGCACATCATCTCAGAAGTACAAATTGGGTTGTGAAAATCATACCAGACCAATGCCCCCTTTATTTGAGTAGAGATATTTCAGTAAGACAAACCCCTGGAAAGCCAACAATACTATTCCTCCTAGGCGCGAAAGCGCGGTTCACTATTTTTATTGTTCTATTGATGACCCATACACTTCTTAGCAACCACACCCTCCTTACTGACCAGGGCGGTTTTCGTGCCAAACACGAAAGTCATACACGATGTCTCCGCTCCGAGTAACTGCCGACAAGCTCAGAGGCTGGTCCCCGAGACTTGGTTTGATATCGTACTCTCCGTACATGGGGATGTGCATTGTACCCCGACCGTAATCCATGCTGTCGTCAGCTGTGGAAGGTGTAGACATCCTCGGTGTTAAACATATATGCCTCAGCTTTCTTGGGGTTTCCCAAACACTTCCTGCGCTTGGACTTCGTTGCAAGTCTCTTTCCAAGGGCCAAAACCACATTCTCTTTGATCACGGGCAGAGTGATATCAGGCTCGCTTCCTGGAGAATCGATAGACATGCTCTGTGCCGTACCAGCCAACAGAGCAACCACTTTTGGAGCTGCCGAGGAAAGGTCCAGGATGAGGCCAGGTGCAACACGTCGAACAACTGCATCCATCACCTTTGTCATGAGTGGAGGAGGTGCCGCCGCAAGAGGCTGCGTGAATATACTTCCCACGTACACCTCTGACATTTTGATGGGACGCTTGAACCTTCCTTGAATGACTGTCTGCATAAGACGCTTGCGTCCTTCGAAGTATTTAGAGTGTGATCTGTGGTCGTCCGACTTGGCATTTCGGAAGCGCAGGAGCACTGTTCCCTTGAAAAGAGGCGACTCAATCTCAAGTGGCACGCCAAGCGGGAGTGGCTGGTTGTTCTGTACTCCATGCACCCTGGTATCACTCCAGCTTGAACAAACACCGGCTTGTGGGGCCAATCCGATGGCTTAATCTTGGGAATGTAGAATCGTTGATATTGGAAGAAAACGCAGTTATTATGAGGGTGCTTGCCGCTGCGATGATGATTTCGTAGAACCTTGTTGTGGACAACATCAATTCAGGATGATGTTCTCTGAGACAGGGGGTTTTGTCACTTGTATTTTGTAGATGTGAGCTTGCGGTTGTCTCCTTCAAGAATGCTGATTATTATTTCATGTGCACTTGGAACAAGAAGAGTTCGAATCATTTCCTTTGTCACGAAACAACACCCTGCTCCGAGTCTCTAGAGACATAACTGCGGAGCATTCTTGGTCTCTTTCTTGGAAAGAATGCCTCTGTCAACTTCTTGGAGTATTAAAGTCAAGAAGAAGGAGTACCTATGTTGCCGAGTCGGCGTGAAAGTGTGTAAAGTCTCGCGAGACACGCCAAACTTGCATAGCAAGAGTGAGAGATGGCGTCTTGCTTTACATGCAACACAAGATGGAAGTAACGTACCATAGGTACGATAGGAGGCATGTAAGAGAGAGCGCGCAGGACGCACCCCCTGCAGGACCTGCTCTGCTGAGGAAGAGAGTCCCGCCCAAGACGCATCTCGAGCGAGTAGATTACATCATGGCGTCTTTTGCTCTGGTGCGTTCGAGAAGAGCTTCTCTCAGAAGAGTGGGAGCTCACATTTTTGGGAAACAGATCAGAAACATATCGAAGTATCGTGCGCTGCATAGCATTCAATAAATGATATCATGTCGAATTCGAATGAAGAGACAGAAAGAAATAATACCGATATAACCAACTGGAGATATCAGGTCCACCCTAAACTCCAGTCCATACTAAGCCACTACCCTACGATGACATTCGATTCACCTTGGAAAGCTGGATTCAGTAGTGCGTTTATGCACATCCCAGCGCCAGCTTCGCCAGGTGTCAAGGTGGAGAAAGTGAGAGGGATAGGCACATACTTCTTTCCTGCCGACGGCGGGAGTGCTTATACTCCTGCGGTAATGTGGATTCATGGTGGAGGCAGGATAATGGGATCATCGAATGGCGCAGCTGACCGTGCAGTTTGCTCGAGGATTGTGAATCTCCTTGGTGTTCCCGTGTTGAGCGCCAAGTATCGCCTTGCCCCCAAACACCCTTTCCCTGCGGCCCTTGACGACGTTCGCAGTGCTTATCGATGGCTGGTGAAACGTGTAGAATCAGAAAGTTCTGGGACCAAAAGTACACACGATGACGTGAGAATCGCCGTGGCCGGAGAGAGTTCGGGTGGCGGCCTCGCTGCCGAGCTTTGTCAACGTCTGCTCGATGAGAGCAAAGAACTAACACAACAACATCCAAACCAACCATACCCCTACCAGTTTGTCAGCTCCTGTTTTGTCCCATGCTCGATGACCGCACTTGTATCGATGCTGATCTCTCGAAGCTGTCACCTCATCTGGTATGGAACATGAAAAGCAATAGGTACGCCTGGACGAGCTATCTTGGCCAAAATAACAAGCCGGGAGATAATAGCTTGCCAAAGTACGCATCTGCCAGTCGAAGGATGGACCTCGCAAACCTTCCTCCGGCATGCATCCAGGTCGGAGATTTGGATCTATTTCGTGACGAGTGCTCAGAGTATGCGCGTCGGCTCAAAGATGATGGAGTGGAAGCAGAGTTCGTGAATATCGAAGGAGGGTTTCATGCCATGATAACTATGGGAATCATGGGGAAAACCAGGAAGCCCCTTGTTGAGGCTTGGGAAAGATTCCAAGCATTTGGCCAGAGGTATCTGCTTGCTGGCTGAGGATCCGTCGACTCCACCACTTCGCAGGCATGTGGATGGTTGCAATCTCAAGCATTGCATTTCTCTCTACTACACAATCCAGAGGTGTCTCAGAGGGCCCACAAAAAAGATAACCTAGTGTACTTGTTACTCTTTACCCCATGTTTGTTCTTTGCGCTCCATCATTCGTGCAACATTTATAGATCCAACTCTTCGCCCACATTGGTATTCTTGAAGTAACAAAGCTGTGACCAAATACACCAATCATCTCGCGGCGTCGCTCTAGATGGACGAAGGCGTGGGCAACGAGAGAAGTCACGACCACTTTGTCAAGGTCCACATGCAGGAGTACACGATAGATACTTCCGAGTTAAGGCATAAGCGGGTAATGACGAAGGCAAAACGATTCAGAGTTAGTTGTGTGGTCGGTGGTTACTGAAAATGATTTGGCCGGAGAAAACCATAAATGCAAGTAATGAGCCAATGTATTTCTTGCCAGAAGTACATATCAGACATGCCAGCAGGATAATATTCAATACTATTATTACACATGCTTTTAAGAGTACTGTTGAGAAAAGCAACGCAATCAAAGGAGAAGTTCTGAAGAGTGTGCTCAAGCACAGCGTGGCAGCGAAGACTTGTGCTGATAAAGCATGGGAGGGCTTGACGATAAGCTCGAAGACTTGCTGAGCAAACGCATTCTGATCGCCTTGATCATCTTCGACTCTACCACGTCCATACCGAAGGCGCCAGATAGTACCCGAAACACTTCTGATCTTCTAGATGGTGAGAAATCATTATCTTGGAAAACGGCTTCAAGCGAGTTCATCACGGCAGCAACCGCCAGGCTTGACCGACTGAGTACGACGCAGGCGTAGTCCTCAACTGCCGCCTCAACCTGTTTTTGGGACTCCTTGCTGACTCTCGACCTTGCGGACTCTGGAAGGACGTCCAGAATGCACCTCATGAACTGAAGCGGGCTGGGCCCGTTGAGCTTCCACTGCAGGGCCTCGAAAATATCCTTCTCGCACGAGATGATGTCGTCCGTGGAGTAAAGCCCTTTCATGAAGAGACTCGCGGTGGCGGCGTCGATCTCGACGGTCTCGCTCATCTTGACGACGATGAACATCGACGTCAAGGCTACGAGCTGGTACTCGCGCAGGCTGCTCCTTGCCTTGCGCGACCTCGGAGAGTCCGAGCTGGCGAATCTGTCGAGCAGAAAAATTGCCTCGATGGCCGTTTCCTTCTGAAAATTGGCCTGGCCGGCCGTGTGGAAAATCCATCTGCACATCTTCGATCGGCTCGCGGCGTCGACGCCGCCGCTCCTGCTTGACGCGATCTTGGACTTGTTGCCGCGCTTCTTGACGCCGAGGTAGTCCCGGCACATGTAGTGATGCTCGCGCTCGAGCATGCCCGAGACGCGGCTGAGGAAATCGTCGCCGCAGGCCGCAGGAGATGGCATGGGAGCATCGTCGAGGATCACGTGGACGGTCATGTTGATTGAGGTTGTCACGGGTAATAAGCTTTCAGAAGGCAATTGGCAGAATTGTGAGCCTATGAATCAGGATCGCGTGCCGTTTCTCGGCTGCTTTCCAATCAGACAGAGGATCAGAACCAAAAGTGCCCCTGGATGGTGTTCAACGCATCAAAGCAAGCAACATCACTGATCTCAAAACAGAGATTCGACGCGTCTCTCCACTCTCTCTACCTAGAGAGAGAGAACAGGGTGATCGCTCCACATGAAGCATACCAACCCACCAGTATTACAACCTCCGTACATACGACAAACAACTAAGTCCACTGGCCTCTCAATCAACTGGCAGATGCACACGTTTTTTACCTGTATTGTGAGCGACATACATTGCATCGCATCGCGGTGCGAAAGACGCGGAGGTCTGTCTCGAACGGTACCACAGGTCATGTCCGAACGCCGACAGGTCACTGCCAAAAGCATGTGAGAACCTGGCGTCATGATTGCACGACAGTCCCGGCCCTCACATTTTCCTCAACCGAAATTTTCCACTGCCCTCTCTAGTGCATGCCCCGTAATGTCTGTTCGTTGAATATTTACCGAGGTCGTACAGGGCCAAGGCGGTACGACACCCAAGCAGTTCTCCGAAGCGTTGGGCAGGGCCATAGATTGCATGAGAGTCGTCTAACTAACTAATAATGGAGGCAGTGATTTGATTCCGACCGTCTGCTATTCGAGGTATGTAGTAGTACATACCCAATGAGTTGTTTCTTCCGTTGGGAGCTCGAATATGTGAGGGTTTGTGCTTGCATGCCCCTCTTCGGAGACAGTTGGGCAGTTGCGAGTGGGGTTGCAATGAGGTCTTGCAAACCGCATGCAGGATGGCGGTGCCGCAGGTTCGGACACAATTGATCCACTGTGTTGCCGTGATTGAATTGAACTCCTAATAGATGCCTCCAGGTTTAGGTACAAATCTCCTATTCGATGGTGTTGCATACCTAACTCTGGCGTTCAGTTCAACACTGAAACCTGTCAGGCAACAACCGAATCAGACCGCACAGAAAAGTGTTGATGTGATATCTTACCGAAGATTGTACCATAGGCAGTCGACCTATGCAAGCGTGCATTGGACAGTCGACAGGATTAATGTAATTGAAATCACTCTAAATGAAAATCTACATAGGCCCGGTGAAAAGATCGAACATGTGACGGCAACCTAAACGCCGATGTGCACTTCAATACGCAGGTGTATGGTGGACAAACATATACTCTTGTGGAGTTCTAAACACTTCAAAGAACCCCATCGAGGTCACTTGGCAGATCGCCATCGCCATTCGTCTTTTCGGCAGGCTTACTCTTCTTCGACCTTGGCTCACTTTTCGTGTGTCTAGATTGGCTAGAAACATCCCAATCCTCTTCGTAGCCCGTGTCCTCTTCAGCGAAGAAGTTGAAGTTACTGAACCATACGGCTTCGAATTCTTCTTCTGGCTCCACATCTGTTTCCTCATCGCCGCTCTCCTCGCTCGACGCACAATCATCTCTGTTGTCAAGACCGCCTTCCCTCGCGGCGTTGCAATTAAACCATCCATTAAATTTGTTCTCGACCTCCGTTGTTTCGTCGTCATCGTGGTTGTCCATACTGTCGTTCTCTTCTGACCTAGATGCATCGTAAGCAAAAGTATCGTACGATTGTGATTGGGACTGCGCCTTGCACTTGAACCACCCGGCACCTTCCCATAGTGTGCCGGACTCATCATCGTCGTCATCATCATCTTCTTCTTCTTCTTCTTCTATCACCCTCAGGGCCTCCTTTGGGAGCACCTCTCCATCCTTCAAAAGGAGCGAGCCGACCCTGTTACCCCCATCTTTCCTGCTGCCATTCTGCCATAGTCCTCTAGTCTCTTCTCCTTCGATGCTTTCTGGTTTGCCCTTCTTCTCCCTGTCACCTCGACTCTTGCTACACATGCGACCTCGGCTTTTGCTACGTAGACCACGTCCGCGGCAAGACTTCTCCTTCTTGGACGAAGCCTGGTCCGCGAACAGCTTACTCCGTGGCCTCCTGACCTTCAGGGCTTCTTCGTGAAGCATCTCGCCGTCCTCCAAAAGCAGCCTTTGCTTCGAGGCGCACTTGCCGGCATCGCCCCAGAAGCTCGACTCCTCGCTAATCTCGGTATCTCCGACCTCGGCCCTCCTGCGGCGAGGTAGGATGCTGCCATTCTTTGGCTTGTCGTCGAGCTTAGAGCTTGACTTTTCCGTGGACTCAGTGTCAGTGTCCGGGTTGGACTTGGATCCTGGCTTTGTAATCGAAAGTTTGGGTCTGCTCGATTTCAAGTTCGCCCTTGCCCTATCGGGCTTAGGCTTTTTCTGAGCCTTGGGTGGCTTTGAACCTACGCCGGGAGACTTGTGAGACTCATAGCCAGACTTGGCCCTTGCCTTGGGACCAGTTACGACGCCCTTCGCACTACCTCGCTCGGTACTCGACTTTTTGGGAGACGCATGAAGTTGCTTGTTGCTAGACCCGGGAGAGCCAAGAGACATGCCGCATGACTTGAAATGCAAAGCGCCCGCCTCGGTACTATGGGGATCGCACGTATTCTTCTTTTCCAATATGCTAATGGCACGGTTGTTGGTGTCACTCTTGGCAGTGGCCAGGCTCGCCTCGAACCCCACCATCTCCGTCATGCCCGTCGGCACGGTGGGCAACGACACGACCTCGACGTCGATCCCCTCCTTCCTGTCGGGAACTTCGACGACGGTGACCGGAGAGCTTCGTGGAGACATGCGACGCAGGCTGGCTTGGTACCGCTTCTTCTTGGCCAGCAGCGTCTTGAACAGGCTGGAACGCTTCTCCGCCTTCACTATGGGCGATGCGTTCCTTCTCGTGTTGGGTGGCGAACCATTATTGCCATTGCCCTTGGTCTTCGCGACGCTTTCCTTTGTCGTTTGTTGCGCCTGCAGGCAATATTATTTATCATACGTATGGGCAGAGGTCCAGCGTGTGCAAGCAATAATGATATGTATGATGATACCATAATGTGAATATCTCCTCACCTTGTCAGTGACTGCAACCCAGAAGTCAATAACGTCTGCAACCTCCTCCGCGGGTCCCACGTGCGCCGTGGAGTCCTTGTGCGGTGTATCGTTCAAAGCCAACAATGCGTCCTCGGCTCCGATGCTCCCTTGCGAAACTGGTTGCGGCGCGTCGACGTCAAGGGCGTCGATCGTCGGGTCCTCGTCCCGGAACAGCGGCTCGTTCTCTCCGACGCTTGATGCGGGCATCAGGATTGCCAACGGCGGCTCGTAAGAATGCAGGGAGGGCGGCTCGTCGCTCCCTCGACGGCCCCGTCCCGCTTTGGGACCGCCGCCGGTGCCCCCGTCCTCTATCTTCGTCCTCCTCCTGGCTGCCAGGTTTCTTCCTATGCGTACCATCACCTTTGATTAGTGTTTCGTTCCAGTAGGTGCAATATTAATAAACCTCAAAAAATGAGTAGAGGCACACCCAGAACCCAGAGATAAAGCTTTCGTCGAGTGTGTGGGTAGGCTTAGCTTGCTGTGAAGACTGCGAACTGCACAAGTTCTACCATACAGACTTGGTCAATTCATCGAGGTTGGGATATAGACTTGGTGGCAGCAAGTTCGAATTCAGTCAAATGTTGATTGGCATCTAACGCACAAAGCTCAACCGTCCAACGGAAGTATATAGGTATTACAAAATCTGAGTACAATAAACATTACATACGTGTACATACACAAAAATATACTCATAACGTCAATAAAGATACAGGAATTACATCAAAAAATATTTTCTATGAACATTTGTTATTCAATTTGATTCAATAGTAAAAATGTAAAATACCAACGTTTGTCACGTACGAAGGAATCAATATTAATAAGAAACCCAACGCTCACATTTTCTTCAGGTAAGAGTCTGGGGTGTCTTTTCTTTTAGCATGCCAGTTGATGCCAGTAGAAACAAGACCACTGCTATGTACCTCAGGCCCCAAGGGCCCTCATGGTGATGTCAGTAACGGATATCTAAGTAGATACTAGCTAAAATGAAAATCAGTTATTCGGTCAGGATTGTGGATCCTCTTCGGACCAATTACATCACGTTGTAGAGCTCGACGCGGTGATTATCAAGCTGTGCTTGGTCCGAAGAGGGTCCATGTTCTGCAGTCGGTAGAGTGGATTCCCTCAGCCCTCCCGCCTACAGGTTACCCCCCTCTATCCTACAACTATTCTACTGTAGTTGCCCCCACAAACACGCGCAAATGTCTGCAAAATCACAAGTCTTCAATTGAATCAATGGCCCTTCGATTCATCGGCCCTTCCGGCCGTCGTGCGGCCATGGAGAGCGGCGCAGCCATTGCCNCTTCGATTCATCGGCCCTTCCGGCCGTCGTGCGGCCATGGAGAGCGGCGCAGCCATTGCCCAGAGGGGCAGTACATCGGCGAAAGGCCGTCGTTGATGCCGCGCGACCGGCGCCGCCGTCATCATCTTGCTTTGTGATGGATCCCGAGGTCGAGGAGCATCCATGTTTCATGTCGTTGATAGCGTTGGCATCGGCTCCTCCGGGCGCGTGCGTTCGGCCGCAATTTATCCGAAGCACACCCTCCATTGCCGCTTTGATCGCGCTGTCGATCGATGGATCCCGTATGCCTTGAGCCGGGTTGGTGTCCATCATCATGGGCGGTCATTCGGGGCGACGCCTCGTCCGTCCTCTCCTCCGTCTTCCAACCGAAGGCATGTAATGCAATGAAGAGGATCAGTCAAGAGGGCAAGGTCATCGGATGGTGAAGAGGAAGAACGCCCCTTCCTTGTCGCCCAGCGCCCTAAAGAGGATGGATAGTCCGAGACAAGAGCTCACCGCCGTCGCCGGCGTCCGTCTCCTTGCCTCGTCGAGAAGACGAACCGGCCTTCGTCTATCGTCCACTCCATCTCTCTCCATCATCCCACTGAGACGGAACGGGCGATATAAATCGAGAGAGTAGATCCATCTCGGCGCCCGCCTCAACGAAAAGGAGAGGGCATTGCCATCATTATTTCAGAAGGACCTTTGCATTTGGTAGACAACGCCAGTTCCGAGGCGGATGGGATGGGTAGGACGTCGGACGACGACGAGATCGTAGACGCTTGCCGCCTCGGCGACGACGACGTTTAGATGCAGTCGACGCGGCCCACATCAAGGACGAGGCCAGCGAGACAAAAGATGGAGAAACACTTGTGACAAAAAGGATAAAGGGCGGTTTATTGGACAGGGTTCACGGAGGGCGAAGGAGTAAGGAGTGTATCTTGGTTCGAGCAGCCAGAACAGCAAGAGGAGTCTATTAGGCCAGATGCAACAATAAGTGAAAAGATGGAGCTGGAATGGAGGCTGAGAAGATGAATTGTGACAAGAATGATGAGGCGCGTGGCGCTGGGATAAACTGATACAACAATCAACCACGCGGCCGGACGGTACTTCGACCTGAGGGGGAGCGCCCTCATTGTTGAGCAAGTCCATTCAGTCCAGAGGACGTCATCTTTACAAATGATGGAGAATGAGGCATATTCTACTTGCGTATTGAGGAATGAGCAGGCCATGTTTAGCAGTTCAGGATTATATGATTATAAACGAATAAAGTTAAACGGATAACGGAACCGTTTTGCCCGGTCCCGAACCGTTCTCCAGGATCTCGGCCCCGTCTTCCCTGGTATGAATAATCTCTCCTCACCTTTCGTGGAATTGCATTATTCAAGATCACCTCTCACCTAAAATCATATGAATGAAGCACAGGCCTTACTTTTCCTGCACATATTTCTTGAATATGTTGTCATAGTATTTACTCAACTGTAAGTGTAAACTTGTAACATTGGTCCGTCTCAAGCAAACCTTGTCTGGACTGAGAATATCTTGATATTCTCAAAGGATCAAGATGATGTTGATTGTGAATATGATGCTGGCTATTGCACTCATTATCTTCATATAGCATTGGCATTAATACTCTACTTTCGATGCACTTCATCACTCTATTCTCGGTGCACTTCATCATTCATCTAGCAGGTATGCCGGGTCCAACGTCTGCCGGACTGATGTCTATGGTTCTCAATTACCGCATACAGCCGTTTAAAATAGTAATATCTAAGTTGAATATTATGTTTCTAAAAGCAAAATATCATCTGAATAAAGTGAGTTGTTATACCAGCAAGGTCATAGTCTAAAGCAGTGGTATTACCGCAGCTGATAATACATTATGTCGGTACCCGACCGAGTATCCCGCAACATTACCGTCATCCAATCCAACCCAGTGCCCGCCATGATTATGGTATTTTTGGACGGCCCAGCCTAATGCATCACCTCCAGGGTTCTACAGAAACATGGGATGGACTTGGATCAATGTTATTTTGCCATTATTGACCTG
>JALLOV010000325.1:0-11384 GCA_036939655.1 Thalassiosira allenii | reverse complement strand
ATCGATAGGCATTCACCTACACGTTTGGCAGGCTTTGTTCGGAGTCATCTCCCTGACTGCATCCAGGACAGGTCGATGTCCATCCGAGTTGTCTTGGACTAACCGAGCTGGGCTCTGTTTTAGGTGGCAAGCTGGAGAGCAAGCGTTACCAAGTTTGCTTCGCCAGTTTCACTGGAGGATGCGATGAGGATCCCCTACACACACAAGTTGCTTTCATGTCGTTGCATAAATTTAGATGTTAGTCTCACGATGATCTTCTTGTCCTCTTTTGAAGAGCTGTACCAAGCTCGTGAAATCAACAAAAATCAATTGATTTGAAATCTGTAGTAGCGAAAGCAAACAAAAGCAAGCAAAACCAAGAAGCTCACAAATAAAATCGCAAAGAGAGATCACCTAGCCGCTTCCTCCTGTAGTCCGCCGGCCCCTCCATCCGAAAGAACGGCCCCGGCAATGGCCGAATAGACCACCCTCTACCGCCCCCCGCCGTCCCTCTCTACCGCTCCCCTGTCGCCGCCCCCGCCGAGCCGCGGTCGACAGTCATCGTTGGGACGGCCGCGGCAACTACGACGGAAGGGCCCATCAACTTCCGATCGGCCTCATCACGTCCAAAATTTGCAAAGGTTGGAGCTGTCGGGCGATTCAGCGACCGTTGAAAAGCGCCGGAAGAGAGGAGCGGCGTCCTGACGTTCCCGTCCCGTCCCGTCGATTCGACTGGCGGCGGCCGACCCCGTTTCGTCGAGCGGCCAGATTCGGCGGAGGCGAAGGCGAAGAGTCGTCCCGAGAACTGCCTGCCTCCAACAACTGCCCCCCCAGAACGTGGGGGTGCTCGTGGTGATGTGACGAGCCTCCCTCCACCTCCCGCAATGCGACAAATCTCCATGAACGACGACCGGGAGGGCTTTGCCCAGCACGGGGAGCGGCGGGGGGAGATCGTCCGGTGGGAGGGGGGTGGGATGAAACAAAAACTTCGAGGGGAGGAGTAGTGGCGGGGGAGGAGTGGCGGGGGGGGGGGGGGTGGACGCGGCGGGGGGATGGGGATGCAACAAAAACTTCGCCCGGAGCGATCCCGCGAACGTCCGGGGGAGGAGTAGCGGAGGGAGGAGCGGAGGGGGGATCGAGATCGACGCGTCGCGGCGAACGACGGTATCCGGAGGGAGGGGACGATCCGCAGGCCGCTGACCATCGCGTCCTGGTGTCTGGCCCTCCGTCTGGCCGGAACGGCCTTCTCGCCCTCCTACAACGGCAACAACGGCCGCGCCTGCTCCGCCAAGAATGCGGGTCCCGTAACCACCGGAGGAGCCGCGATGCAAACGTCCGGGAACCTCATAAACGTCGCCGACGAGTACGCCCAGCGCGACGTGTACGCCATGGAGGAGTGGGCCCAGCAGTACGGCGCGCAGAAGGCCCCGGGCGTCGAGCTCTACTCCGAGGACGGGTCCGACTACCAGTACGTCGCCCAGCAGGGACTCGGGGCGGGTCAGACGGCCATCTACGTCCCCGCCGACGTCGTCCTGAATTCGGCCATGATCGAGCAGGAGTTCGGCTCGTCGCTGCAGGGCGCCGAGAACGTCGTCGTGGGGATCGACGAGGGCACGCGCGCCCGCCTCCCCCTCTTCAGGCTCATGGTGAAGATTTTGAGCGAGTACGAGAAGGGGACCGACTCGCCCTTCTACCCGTGGCTCGCCAGCCTGCCCCGTCAGTACTACAACGGGGTGTCCATGACGGACGCGTGCTTCGCGTGCCTCCCGCCGTACGCCGGCTGGCTCGCCTCCTCCGAGCGTCAGAATTATTCGAACTTCGTCGCGGCGATAAGGCAGGGGGGGTACCTGCCCCTGAGCCAGGACGTTATTAATGATGGAAGGGTTCTGAAGTGGGCTTACAACGTGGCGCTGACGAGGTTCCACGAGGTCTGGCAGCCGGAGAGGGCCAAGCTCATCGCGCCCATGGCCGACATGGTGAGTTCGCTTTGAATGATTGTTTGAGGTGGGTTGGATGGGGAGTTTGATTCCTGTTGGACGAGAGTTTGTTCAGAGGTTCGATAGAATGCACATTGTTTATGTTGAGAGAGCTGGGTAGCAATGAGGTCGCATGGATATGCTCGGAGCAATCAAGTACTGTAGCCGGTACCATCAGATCTATTTCAAGGGAGAGATTTGGATTGCTTGTTTGGGTATTATAGCTGCTGCTGTTCTGTTCGTTGAAGAGAGTTGCTCAGCATTATTTGTTAGTTTTGAGAGAGATGGGCGACAATGGTTGTACAGGTAGATTGTTGGATCGGAACGATATATCGTGGGCGAGGCTCCGAGCTGCGAAGTATTGGAGGCAGCGGTACCATCAAGCTCTTGGGTCTTCCAGAGGGGGAGTTGAACGAGTGGGGAGTGGCTTAGCCTTACGATCGCTATCGGGTGAGATTGTTGGATGGGCTTCTTGGGTTTGAAAGTATTGGAGCCAGAGCATCAAGCTCGTGTGGATCTTTCGAAGCGCGAGGCGCGGGGGAGGGACTTTGTCGTTTGGTCAAGAAATAGAATGAATGGATTGAATGTCTCGCCTCAGCTCTACTCTTGAGCAGGAGGAACGAAATTGGGGGAGCGAAGGTCTCTGCGTATCGTGAACATGACTCATGCATAGCTACCAATTTACTGTGTTGCTGACCCAATCTACCAATTTACTATGTTGCTGACCCAATTTCCTCTCGCTCTTCATAACTTTGATGCTCCAACAACGTCTCATCTCATTCAGCTCAACCACGGCTCCGAGGCCAACTGCGAGATCACCGTCGACAACTCCGGATCAGTCACCGTCACGGCCGGGTACGACATCCCCGCCGGAACGCCCCTGACCATCTCGCTCGGCGACCCGACCAACCCCACGCCCATCTTCGCCCAGTACGGATTTTTGCCCAACGACTGCGCCACGATATTCTGCAAGGCGATGCACCTGGATCCCCAGATCAAGGAACTGGGGTACGACTTCAAGGACCTGCTGTTCCAGACGGAGAGCGGCGAGATCGCTCCCAAGGTGAGATTGAGTTGTGAATTTTTGAGTATCTGTTCGTTTGTTCACTCTCACATACCATCAATTCCATCGTAGGTGTGGGACATCTTCCTCTACAAGATACTCCAGGAGAACGACCAGGGAGCGGCCGACCAGTTCTACGTGGCCTGCAAGACGAACGACGAGGCGGGGAAGCAGCAGTACCACGACCAGTACTTCCAGTACACGCTCGACGCGATGAAGCAGCACGTATACGGGATACTCCAGGACGTCGAGCAGCTCACGATGAAGGCCCAGTCTTACGACCTCCAGACCCACCCCCGCGTCCCGGTCATCGTGGCGCACAACACGCTGGTGTCGCAGACGTTCACCATGACGGCGGCGCTGCTGGAGCAGATGGGGTAGACGGTTTGGTGGTGGAACGATAATAAGATATGACAATGTTGAATTGGAATGATGGGGAAATGAACTGATAATGAGGTGGGGAACAGAGGATAATATGGGGATGTGACGTGAGGCTTAGATGGATTGACTATGTGCTGGTGACCTCATATGTTTTGCAATGATTTGGATGAACTGTTTGGGTCCTGAAGGCGAAAGGAAAAGGCAAAATTGAGCAACAAAAGAATAATCGGCGGGGTAGGAGGTTGGAGATGAATCGATGAGAAGGGTGATTTGTTGATGGTGCAATCGAACGAGGAGTACTCGACAACCTTTTCGCGAACGAGGAAAGAGCTCTCGGTATGGAATGTGATTTGGTAGTTGAAACGTAGGAAAGCATATCTGGCATCAGATCCTTAAGCCATGCTCGAGGGGTACGATCTTTTGATCAATTCTCGCCAACTGCATTTCCTCCACATCGGACTCCTCTCCCGTCGTACTCCAATTCACGTTCCAGCTTGATATTTTGCCCCGGGTCGCGCGACCTTTCCGAGACCAGCTGTAGGATCGGGAGAGCGGCCTCCACCTCCTGAGCATACCTCCCGCTCCGAACGACGCCTTCCATCGAAATCGACCTCCCAAGGGGTACCCCTTTGAACTTTCGCTTCTCAGAATCGAACGAAAAGTGGACCTACGGATAGCCCTCCTTCCCCTCTACTCTCCGGCGCCCTCCTTGGCCTCCAAAACACCCTCTGGGGCCTGCAACGTCGAAAATTTGACAGGGGCCTCCGTAGGATCATGAAGAAATACTGACAATGAGACCACTCTAGAGACCCAGGCGGATGAAGGCGTACTGCAGCCGGATCACAAGGGATAGAAACTGGAATATTGGTTTCATAGATTAGACAATACTCATAAGATCATGCTTCCCCTTCCTCTTTCTTTCAATCCCTGTCTCTTCATAGTAGCAGTGTTCAGTCCTGCCTGTTCCGGGATCGAATGGGAACTTTTACTTAGTCGATTCAAACACTCTTCCTTCTCGACAATCAATGCACCGTGCGATGTCGTCACGTTGTAGTGACCCTCTCCATGATCGCAGCAGATACCCTCATTTCCATCGTCACCAGGCCAGTAGTCATCAGAAATACGGAACCTGTATCTTCCCTACTATGATGATGTTACAAAATACTACATGGATTCTATTATTGTCACTCGTACAGCAACATCGACATCTCTACTCAAAAATGGCCCATTCTGCATTTTGGCGCGATGAAATACTTTTGCCAGCTCTCTTGGTATATGCCAAGCTCAGAGAACCCGAACTCGATCTTGTGCTCAAAGAACACTCGCTCAAGGATGGCTCACCGAAGGTAGACATGGAGCTATCGCATCGTGTCAATGATGGTACGTCGTGTTCTGCAGCCGCCACGTAGTCCATCAAAGGTCGAGATTGTACCGGCCGACGAAGCACAAATCTTGCGTCTTCAGATGTCTTCATGGCATGGATCGCATCCTTGCAACGCAAGAAAAGTTGTCTGCTGTCCACCTGCTCGAAATCATTCTCTTTTATGTTGGCATCAACCCCCCGATTGCACCATCGCCAGCACAGCGAAGAGCAAATTCCTCTGCACAGCCCCGCGCTCACCACCGCACGAAGACCTATGGCCATCAGCCATCTCGTCGATTGAGCACTGCACACCCCTCGCGCCAGCAATTTGGCCAACTTGGCACGAAGTCCCTTTGCTATGCATCGTGTCAATAAGGCACACAGCCAAGACCGAGCGTAGAGCCATCGGACCAGTCCGGCAATGATCCTGCCGCGCAGCTGCGGACGCAACCAGTCGCCAAACCCTCGCGCCAGCCATTTGGTGAACCGTGGTAGCCACCTATGCCGCGGTGCCATGCATTGTGCGGATAGAGCAGGAGAGTACGAGTAAGAATGCACTGTCGCCGCCACGGCGATAAATAGAACCGTGAGGGCGATCGAAGCGAAATGCTGTGTTGGCATATTATTTTTCTTGTCTGCGCTACCGATGCGTCTCTTCGTGTTGATGGCGATGTGAGGGTGGTGGCGGAGTAGGGAAAGCGCACAGCTTCCGGAGGACTCCATAATAATATTGTAGTTCAATGTAGTTCCTCTTCGGTTGCAAATTTATGATATTATTATGCGTGGCTCTACGGGTGGGGATAGCCTCATTCTGGCTATGCGGTGTCAGAAGATTATGATGTGAAGGTGTCAATCATCATCTGCGTTTGTCTTTTCGATTTTACTTTTTAGCGCCGCCCATCCATTGCCAAGGCGTCTCATTGTAGGGGCACTCTGATCTGGTTGATGACTTGCTCCAGACGTCTGACTTGCTCTCTGTGGTGAGTCAATGAGAAAGAGTTTTCTGACAGCGAACGGCGGCGGAGGGTGAAGGCGTGTCGTTCCCATTCTCCTATTATTTTTTGTTGTTGCGGGGGCGACTCACAGCACGGACAACTCACAGCGGGGGGGGGAGCGGAGGTGGTGTTCAAAAGAGATGACTCAGAGAGCCCCGGGCACATGCATAGGAATTAATACTATTTGATACCAAATCCTACAAAGGTACAATCTCCTCCCCTGACCAGGATCAAGACCAAGACCCGAAATCATCTGAAAGCAACACAACCCAACATGGTAATTTCTTGCAAGGACCCAGTCAATTTAATCTAGAAATCCCACTCTAGTGCATGAATCCATGCACTGCGATGCAAAACATTTGCACTGCCGTTCAATCCTCGAGAAGTGCACTTGTGCGATCCCCCCTTATTGTAGGGGCTCACCAACGTAGCCCTCCAAACAGCAGGCAACCTCCTCTGTCTTCTCTCGATCGATTGCAGCATATGAGTACTATTGATGCGGCGAAGCCGCATAAATTAAGAATATTGCTTTCCGCAACATCTATAGGTATGTTATTGTATTATTGTTGCTTCGTCGCTGTATCTTCGGCGCCCTCACCTTCGGTTGCTTGCTCCTTTCATCGCCTGCTGATGCGTCGAATGTACGGGACCGCGTATCGGCAGTGCGTCCCTCTCCGCTGTACCGCGTCGCTTCGGTAGCTGCGCAGCAATTGCCGAAGCAGCGCGTCACTGTTTCATTGGTGCTTCGCCTGGTACCGCGGGTCGCTCGCTCGTTTTTTTGAGAGTGATTCGAAGCGGTAGCTGCAGCGGCGATAGAAGCAGCTCGTTTGCTTGTGTTGCTTACTTCCGCTCGCCTGAATGTGTCGCACGCATGGGGTACTGCGCGCTGTTCGATGCAAACGCTTTATTTGCTCGTGCTTAGGCAGCAGCAGCAATATTTAATGCCGGGGTACTGGTAGCGAGAGCAATGTTGCATCAGTGTTTTGCTTCGGAATCAGGGCATGGGTGGTGCATACAACTGCGGTGTGGTAGGGAAACGAGCTACACAGTGTTACCGCATCAGATTCGTAGAATTCTTCAGCATCGTTGTCTACGAGACGTCGTGCAAGAACTCATGTCATTATTGATCGTGAGTTATTCTCACTGTCACTCTTACATTTCCATCTTTCTCATGCAGTATAGATCACGCCATGCCACTTCTGACATGCATGACTATGATGCATACTACGAGACTTACGGCACACATCGCAGAAAATCGACGAGCGATAATACAGGAACATAATATGATAATAGAAATAAAGCTCTACCATGTATTTCTGTCAATTTAAGAGCCGAATACTTACTTCGTTATGCATAATCATCATGATAGATAGTGATGAACAGTCGCCATCTCCGCAGCATGATGCTCTCGGATTTCACGGCGGTGCTCATGTTTTGCAATCGAGTTGATGGATTCAACACTACGTGGGATTTCACAAAAAAACTCACTCGCACGCGTGCGGATCACACGCACGCAGTGCACCCGAAACGCACTCGGTCGCGTGCCCACGAGCCCACTCGTTTCACTCGTGGTCGCTTGGGCCCGCATCCTCGTGCGTTGCGGGTGCACTCAGTGCGTGTGATCCGCACTAGTGCGAGTGCGTTTTTTTACAGAGATAGAGTAGAGTAGGTAATAATGTCATGAAAGTGCAACAACTGAAGCCCACCTGCTTGTCTCTAGATAGAGCGGTAGCAGTGCGGACGAGAGAGCTCGGGAGGGTGATAGTGAGACTGCTATTTACCATATCTCGAGCACACTTGGGCGGCAGGGAAGCACTGCGGTGGGCACCATGATGGCCGTCGTGCTGCGCAGCTTAGCTCGTCGGTTCCAGGCCGAGGATGCCGACGAAGCCTCCATCGGCTCTAGAGAAACAGAGCAACTTGCCACACAACTTCATAATAGTAGGCTGTTTCAGGCCACTCGCGACTGAATGGATGGCCCAGAACGCCCATGCAGCCTACAACCCGATTGACATGAACATCCTCACTGCTATTTATGAGGACTAGTAGGATTCTGTTGTGCTTGTTCCAGGAACGAATGGGAAAGGAAAGTCTTATTGCTACACACACACACTATCAGTCATCATCAGTTGTGCTCAGGTGCTTGTTCCCGGAACAAGTGGGATCGAAAAGTAAGTGTCCTCCCACCTTCCAAACTCTCCTCCTTCAACAATCAATGCTCCGTCTGACGCGGTCAAGTTGTAGTGACCCTCTCCGTGCTTGCAGCAGATGCCGTCGAAGCCAGCCCGAATGCGGAACATGTACCTTCCCTCTTGCAGACAATTTTTTTTGCCAGCCTAAAACGCTCTTGATGCGTATCACATGTTTCCCTCTTGGCTCTTGAATGCTAGGTATGGAGCTTGACTTTAAGTTGTAAAAGATGTCAGAAGTTACGAGGAGAGACATTCGTGTTCGTTTTGGCACGAGTACTCCCGCCAAAGATATGAATCCATCCCACTGAGTTAGATTCACAGCTGTTGATCCAAGTGCTCCGTCAGCAGGTCGACAAGAAGTTCGGCCTTTTCGAACATGCCCCTCGATTGATCCTCGAGATTGGCTCGCCTTATCGCAGCTACCTCACGCTCATTGTCGCGGGGTCTCCAGCAATTTCCGGAGCATCCCTTTTGATACCAATGTTCGGATCATCTGAAATGGGAGGTATGACGCGCCTCAGGATCAGGAAGGCCGAGGCATCGTCCAGCTCCTCCATGGAAACGCTGCGATCCAGCCTGGTGTACTCTTCACATACATATCACCGGAACCGCCCATTTCCCGTGCTGCAGATGAAACGCGATCCTTGCTCAATACCGTCGCCTGCACGGGCACCATAGAATCGTCCCTCCCGTGGCAGTGCAGGGTGCGATGGCGAACTCCTTCCACCGAGGTAGATAAGCGCTCATCAGAAGGATCCCAGCGAGGCCAAGCCCAGACTGAGTTCCCGTACGAAACTGAGTCATTCCAGTGTAGAGCGCCAGGGCGCCCCCTTGCGAAAACCCAGCAAGGACCACCCGCGAGCAATCCAGAGATGATTTGCACGCCCCGTCCCCATCACCTGTTGCCTCATGCGACCCAACCTCGCCCTCCAGCATGCCCAGTATCCTCTCCATCGACTCGTCGAGTCCGTTGCATACCTCGTTCGACCTCGAGTCCATCCCAATTATATCGTACCAAGACGTCATGGCCATTCCCATGTTCAAAGTCACCGGCTGAGTCGGCGCCGTGGGCAGGATGAACTTGACGTGTGGCTGCTGGCTCGCCAAATACTGTTGATATGGCGGCGCCACCGATCACATGATATCAAAAGCTGCATCAATGAATAGAAGTGGCACTAAGATCCAGATGATGAATTTAGTTGCTAGTGTAGGCAGATAATTATGCATCCCCATGCCGCTGAATACTTGTCGAGACCGCGCCGAAGAGCTGCCTATTCCTTGATCATGGTGTTCTGCCTCGATAAGGCCGTGATTTGCTGCTAGCTTGTCGCATAGCCAACGGATAGACACAACACAATAAGAGAGTGATGCAGTGTGTACCCTCGCAATCTCAAATTGCATTCAACGCATGAAAATAAAGAAGCTCCACATGCACCCAAATGCCATTTTCATCCAACAACCCTTCTCATTCAAAATGGCAGCATCAGATGCTACGAATGCAGGATTAAATGTGATTTTTCCAAAGTCAAAAGTGTTCGCCGAAGAGCCCGTGTAGCTGTCTCCACAACCAATAAAGCCCCCAGATGAACCGTCCAGATTACTGCAATCCGAAGCAACCGTCTTCTTGTCATCACAAACGTTGCATGACAAACATCCATCGGCTTTGCAGCTCGTTATATACCCATTTTCAATGTTGAAGGACTCGCTCACGGTACCTCCAGAGTCCGTGTATGTCCATGAAGTTTTTGCGAGCTCATATCCATGTTCGGTAAACTGAAATTCCATCCACTCAGAGTTCTCGTACGACCCATGCTTATCATGTGTGCCTTTCATGGAGCAATCAACTGCAAATGATTTACCAAAAGGGTCTAGGTCGCTGCATGCACAGTGAAAGCTGCCCGCCTTGGGATCAGCTAAGCTATTGGTCAGATGAGATTCTAACGGGGTCAGCCGTTGGCAAAACTCTGACATAGTTTGTACCGATGATGATTCTTTCCCCTTGTTCTCGTCTTCGGCATCGTTTGACGATTCATTCACTTTTGCAGTAGTCGTTCCAGATGATGCATCATTATCTTCTCCACCAGCACTGTTGATGCTTCCCCCTTCATGGCCATTCAGGACAGGATCAAGCTCAACCTCGACCCCCTTGGGAGTGATAACTGGTGCACACACCATCGTCGGGAAAGGTCTTCGTAACGGAGTGTTCGCAGTATCGATACTTGATAACGGCATTGCCTAGCTTGTCGTCAAAAATGATGGAGCTGAACCAGGGGTTCTGTTCAAAATGAAGGGAACAAACTCTGGCCGAGCCAAGGCTCGATTCATTCGGCGGGATACGCACTGTTTTGGACATGAGCACCCCCCCGTCGCATCCACGAGATGGAAAGCCCCGATGATGATGATGGAACAAACCGCAGCTTTCATCGCGGATCACAGCCTATGTGGCGTTCATGTCTTTGGAAGGTCAGACAAAGCTGAAGCGGCAATCCATGAAATTTATGCTCATCATCATCATCTATCATCATATCTACTCACGCAGCTCACAGTGCTGTCTGTGCTGATACAGTACGTATCATGCGATGCTGAATCTGGATGAGAGATTCATCTAGAAAAGGGAATCAATATGGGGTTATTTATTTGGATGGACAACTGCATTACAATTTATGGCATAGCAATGGTGAGAAAGAATAAGTCTTACGCCTCCAAAGCATTCTTCCCTTTTCCGAGCGGGCGCCGGGCGCCGGGAGGAGCGAGGAGCCGCCTGCCGTCGCTATGGTGATAACCATGCCAGCATTGACATCAGTAAGCGTCGGCGAAATGATCGAATCGCTCGAACGCATCGCGGGGAAGGAGGTCACATCACTGATTAAGTTCGAAGTGGATGACTTCATCAATGATATTATCAGCAACTGGCAATTCTCCTTCTGCGCCAAAAGAGCGGAGAGTCTTGGATTTGTTGGAAACCAAAGCTTTGACGAAATTGTGCAAAATTACATCGATGATGAATTGGAGGGCGGCATTCATATTGCCAAGAAGCCAAATGTCGAATAGGTACATTATGTGTCTATGAACAAAATCAGTGAACATAGTTGGTTCCCAAGCTCTGAAGATGAAGGTAATTGATACTCCGTTGGATTTTACACTTAGCAACGGAGATACATTGGTCGTCTTCGGCTGTGCATTTAGCCAAAGACTGTGCAGTGGAGTGCATAAACGAGAGTGGCACACTCCATAGATCATAGCAGCGCACATCATTAGCCTTTCTTTGATTGCTCATTTGCTACTGCCTCTTGTTCGGCAAAAATAACATGAGTCGTTGTCGCTGGAGCCGTAACGCGAATGACGAAATTTTGCGCGTTATGTTCTGGGTGTGGTTTGGGTCGTCGCAGACGTTATCCTAGACCTCGTCATCATCCTAACCGGCAGCTCTAGTAT
>JALLOV010000324.1:0-11217 GCA_036939655.1 Thalassiosira allenii | reverse complement strand
CTCTTCCGATCTTACTATACACATCACTCTCTGCCTAAACAGCAAGAAGCTGCGCCGGCTCATTTTTCAGCAAAAGCCCGCAAATTTGGTGCATCTCAGCCCTCCAACAATGAACCTTTCTGTACATTCTATGTTATGCAATGTCTATTATCGAACTACGATACATCTGAGCTACTGATGGAGGAACCTCCTACCTCCCGGTGGCGTTCTCTCTGTTCAAGAAGGCGAACCATCCCTCGTTGTTGCCGTTGCCGTTCGCGCCCTCCTGCTCCTCCCTCTTCGAGGGCCGGGCCGCGGCCGGCGGCGACGGTACGCCCGATCCGCCGCCGCCGTTCGCGTTGGGCCTCAGCGCGGACCACTTCTTCGTCTGGTGGTCGAACCGCCTGCTCCAGCGAAGCTTCCGCTGCTTCTTGCCCCCGCCGCCGTCATCTTCCTTCTGCTTATTAGTCGACGGGGTCGCGTTTCCGCTCGGCGCCGCCCCGGCCTCCCTCCCGCCGTCGTCCTCCCTCGACGACGGCGCCGGCGCCTCCCGGACCGACCACCCGTCCAGCAGCCTCGTCAGCGGCCCCAGCTCGATGGACTCGTCGACCCTCGGCCCGCCGCCGTCCCCGCCGTCGCCGCCGCTCACGACCGACGTGCGCACCTCGATGTTCGGCTCCTTCAGCGCCGACGGGACCGTCGAGTTTGCGACAGCTCCGTCTTCCTGAGACGGGACCTTTATCGTGATCTTCAGCGATATCGACCCGGCGGGGGCGGACGCGCAGCAGTTCATGCGCAGGGGTATCGTGATGTCGGTCGAGGACGCGCCGTCCTTGACCTTGGTCCGGCGCTTCCAGACTCCTCAAGATTCGGCGCCAAACCAAATCATTCTCCACCTAGAATATCATCCTGATGATATTCCTCGGAGGAGAGTGCGGGAGCTCTACGAAAAACACTGCGGAGAGCTCTTCCGACGACGCCTGTACATTGAAAAGACGATCGTCGCTTATTCACGGCCACCGAATCTGAGAGACCTACTGCAGAGTGCAAAACTGCATCAAGTACGAGGAAAAGAGGTCTCAACTTTCTTTGTGGGGGCTAGTGTCACTTGATACCGGCCCCCACTTTTTGCCGACGGATATCATCGCATATCCGTTGGCAAATGAGATATCTAAGAAGCCAATACGTCATGAGAGCTACGCATCGCCGTGGCCGACGAAACATGTTGCTTGGTACTTGGTAACAGGTACCAAATAGTGATGGCAATTCTTGCGAAGCCTAGAACAAAGGTCACAAAAAGAGACTCATATCTTGTGCACATCTTGTGTCACAGAGGCCCAAGAGTCAATTATTCGAAATTAGAATAAAAGCAAGAGTGATCTTTCTCGGCCATCATTATTCGCTGAATAATCACCCTGACGAAGTTGACTCGAAAGCCGCTGTTACCTGTGGCTTGGTTAATAAAGCATACATGTCTTTTGCGGTTTAACTCGATCTTCTAATCTTTTCAGGATCGATTCGACTACTTGAATCTTTTCGATATGGCTAGCGCAAATTGATAGGTGAGCCTGACGGCACCGGGCTGGTCTTTGAGTATGCCGAGTCAGGCAAATATGACACTCTTTCAGTATCTCCATTGCCGGTTAAGAGGTTAAACTCATCTCTTCTAGCAAGAGTGTCTATCGCATGCTTCCTGACGCACAAGCTCGTATCAAAAGGCTATCGTATCTTTTTCGCCTCTCTTTCCTCATGTTGAATCCGTTCTGACACATCTGGCCACAGCCCACCCCAACGTGCTTTCCGTGAAGCGCTGTAACATCCAGGAGCGGCTTTGGCACTCCATCCTCGACTGACTTTCTGCCGGGTGATTCGACCTCGAGTTCCTTCAGGTAAATAAGAAGTTTCATCCAATCCATTCCTGGGACAGCCACCACAACCCGCCGAACAATAGTCAAGCAACACATGACCCTTTCTTTTCAGAGGAGCCCGAATCAATCGTCCCCAGCCTTTCCTGCGTTCGCCATGTAGCATTTCCAGTCCCAACTTGTCTATGGTTGAATCAAGATATTTGTCTTCTACCTCAAGAGCTTTCTGAAGCTGTTCGTTTGATTGGTTTTTGTGGTATGCAAGTTCTTCACTGTCGCTGTCGTCGCTGCCGTTTCTGTCAAAGTGCTGTCGCACTCGCTCCCGTCGCTCTTCATCTTTAATCATTTGTGCGTGATGGATCGATTTGGCTAATATACCTACAAGGTCAATGTCGTCCAACGCTTCTTGGTCCTCGGAAATGATGTAGTTCGAACCATCGCTCCCAATGTCCTGAGAGTGGGTTACACGTTTTTGCAACACGAGATATGTGAACTTCTCTCCCTTCCGGTTCGAACCACCAGGAAATTGCTGGACAAAGCTACAGAAGGAAGTGTTGAATACATTTGTTGTCGCCATTCTGGATGATTTGGATTGCACCTTTGCTTCTCCATTGATTGTGTAGAATTCTCCATCGCCGTCATCGCTGTCTGAATCTTCCCCTTCTTCGTCGTCATCTTCGTCGTCTTCCACAGTGTCAAGGTATTCCAACATGGACACCACCTCTTCATCACTCATGTCTTCCCCATCAGTCAGCATCATCTTGATCTCCTCCTTCTCTTCGTCATTTGCACTCTCCCATTCATCCAGCATACTAGAAGAACCCTCCTCGTCTTCGTCGTCGTCATGTGTTTCTAACACTTCCTCCTTTGGCATGGCTGACGCATACTTTCCAAACCGAGTATTGCGCTTGATGTGGTCCCTTTGATGTCTGGACATGGGACAGGTGCCGTTGTGAGTGCACGGTGCAATTACATGGCACTCTTCTGGCCAGCTGTCTTCGTCGGATGATATCACGGCACCGTCATGCTCGTTGTCACCTCCTTTGTTCTCCTCCTCTTGCTTCAGGGCTGCTTTTCTCTTCTGCCTGATTTCCGGCGGAGGGCAGCATTCCAACAGCATACTTCTTACACTCCTCAATACACCGAAACCGTCCGGAGTTCCAGGTTCTTAAGGAATAGAGATGGATTCATGTTAGAAGATTTCATGCGCGTCCGTTCTAACGCTACCAACGGACGTACCTACGAATACCATCACACCGTTAGGCGCCAGCTTTTCCCATAGCACCGCAGCCGCCGCAAGGCTCGAGGGAACATTTGGCAATTCCGAAAGAGTGTACGAACAGAGGATCAGGTCGAAGGAGCCTGACTGGGTCGCCTGGGACTTTTTCTGCATCGTTTTTCGCCGCTGTTCGTCCAGCTGTTGCTGCCACGGGAGAGCCGGTCTGTCGTCCCTGTGAATCCGATCAGAGTAAAACGAAGATGAATCAACGATTGACTCTCCGAACGTAAGCCTGGTGAGGGCATTCGTTTGTTTGGTCCAGGTGTGCTCCCATTTTTCCATCTTCTTTCGCTGCCGCTCCAACCTCTCGGGATTAACTTCGCCCCTAATTTCCTTGATGATCTTTTCATACTCGGCCAATTCTTCGTCCAACAATCTGCGGTCTTCCGTTTGCATTTCTTCGTGATCCCAAGGTGCCCCTTCTAGTATACTCTTTAATACCTTCTCCGTCGCCTCTCTCATACTTTGACTCGCATCGATGGAATGAATCCAATCTATCCCACTGGTGGCAGCACCATTCTCACAGGCACTTCTGCTCACACCAAAGACATCCAGGGCCGCCGCCGAGGATGATCCCACCCCCGATCCAAAATCCAAGACCCTTTTTGGCCGAAAGGAGTTTCTCTTGGATCCCTGGGGAGGCTTGCCGCCCAGCAAGCTCTGTACTTCTGACAACACGCCTAACACACAAACATAACACATTTATCCTTCAATGTGAGATCTGTGATCAAGGAACCATTGCGTCGAGACAATCACAAAATGCACTTACGTTTGACTATTGAGTAGTTCGGCCCGAGACGATAACGAACGTGCGTGAGAGTCTGTTCGGGGCCGTACCCCACCGGTCTCTCCGCGCCGCTTGGGGAGGACATGCCCTTCTCCTTGGCCAGCTTGCTCGCCTTTTTGGACGATTTGACTGCCGCGGTGCCAAGGAGCTGGTCCATGTCTGCCCCCATTCTCGATCCGGATAATCCCACGGATAACGTCAGCGCCACAGACGGATCGTCGCACAGGGACGAGGGCGCGGAGATCGCCTTCTTCTCCCTCCAGCTGCCCACGTGCCTTCCCTCGCTGTCCTCGATGGCGCCGTCCGGCCGCCCCTCCGCTTGCGCCGGCTTCGATACGTTCGCCGCCAGCCTCCTCTCCCGCTCCCTGTTAATCGCCAGCGCCTTGTGCGTGTCCATGATCCGTTTGTGCGTTCGCTTCAGCTGCTTGGTCGTGCGCTCGGAATGCCGCAGCAGGTTGACTTGGGTTTGCGACAACGACGAAACTCCCTTCGGATCGCGTTCTTCCTCGCCCTCGGCGCCCAGCAGCTGGTCCGTGGAGCGCCACGCCGCGCGGCTGGGATGGTGCAGCAGCGAGAACCAGGGGGTCGGGTTTTCGAGAGCGCGGCGACGGTCGTCCTCGAGCATTTGCTCCTGGATCGATTTCATCACGTCCTCGAGAGTTTTGGCGTTTTCCATCGACGACGACTGCCGAAGTTGAAGGCCGACGCCGGCGTTCGGGCGTGATGGTGATGGCCAATTCTTCCACTCCTCCATCGCGGGCACGGTTGCCGTCGGCGCCAGCGTCTGCCGCGTAGACGTGCGGAGGCGGAGCGCAGGCTCCTTGGCTGTCCGCAGCCGTAACGTTGCGGCTCTCCACATGACGACGATAGCCCTACGACTTCGATGGGCCCGACGGAGGAGACGCCACCGACGCCGTGTCGGTGTGGCGTGAGAGGTGGATGGGAGAGGTACAATATTGAGGTCCGGGAGGAATGATGGCTGACGGAGGAACTCATAAGAAAAACAGCGGCAAGGCACAGTGAGTGATCCTGCCTCCCCCCGTCGCCTCCGTCTCAGCTCCGTCTATCTCCCGTCCCAAGAATCGAGAACACCGATTCTGCTCAGCAAGGCAGGGTCAAGGTATTGAACACAGATGAACCGACCCACAGTGATGAAGAGTTGAAGCGCTCACAGCAGCGCCGCGAGGCACGACCTACCGCTGCTTGGAAGGAAGACGTAAGTTGAGTTCTTCACATCATAAAAAAATGAAATAATGATTCAGGCACTTCGTGAACACCAAACGCCATCAAAGCCGTCATGAGATCTCTCAATTCTCCGGAGTACGCCAATATTCGTCAATCTCTCAGGCGGATGCCTCCCGTCAATCCGCCGTTGCCATCAAACGACAACGACAAACATCGCAGAGGCCATCGTCCGCCTCCTATGCAACCTCCCTCGGAAAGCGCACATCAGGCGCAAGGTTTGCTTCGAGGAAAGAGCATCAGGCATCTCAGTTTCAGAGGCAGGAAATCCCCTCTCAAGAACAGAGAAGAGAACGGTAGAAGTGAATCAGCTGGGTCCTCTTTGTGCTCTTCTGACGGCGGAGCAAACCCTCGCGTCGAGTTCATACGATACTCCTCTTCATCTGATTACTCATCATTCAGTCATCGATATGATGAAGACCATGAGGACGGCGATGAATACAGAGGTGATACTTTCAACGCTGAACTCAGTCAACGGAGAGATGAGTTTACCAGGCCCACTTCAGTGAGACCATCCTCTTCGACGTTTGACTACGACTATGCCCGGCAATCAGAGAGAACCTTTGATTATGATTTCTCTAGACCGGGAGGGCAGTACCGTAACAATTATCCGCCATCGAGTCAGCAGCCACAGATTCTCCCAACCTTACAGCAGCACTTAGAACGGAAGCATGATGGGTCTCAATACCCGGCAATGTATCCCGTGATACCCGACAACGAAGATGAGGCAAGCTCGATATCTGATGACTTTGACAGTGAGCATGTTGTGGAGCAAGAACCGGAGCAAGAACCGGAGAAGAAGCCATCATCAATTCAGCAGCTGGATGTCATTCAGCAACCAGCATCATCACAGCCATCAGAGGAGTGCGCCAAAAGGAAAAGCTCAACTGACAAAATTGATCCCGCGCTGATCGCTGACATCATACGCGGTACGCAAGAAGGAGATGGCGACATGACTGTGTTACGGGAGATGAGTCTGAGGACCAGCTCGCGACAGCCTCTTCCTGACTGGGTTCTCAATGATGTCCTTGGCGCGCCTCAAGATGGCGTTGATCCAGAAGTGCTGAAAGAACTAGTCGTATCAACGATACAAGGAGAGGGCAGTTATCCGGGCAGCATCGCAAGCGAGTCAGATGATGAAGCGAGCATCGTGAGCAAGTCTCACAGTGAACCTACGAAACGACAAGAGCTTAAATCTGATGCTGTCTCGATAGAGCAAGATCAAAAACAGAGTGCTGAGGCAATGACAGATCACAATAGAGACCCATTGCTGGACAGTGTCTTGCGGCGGGTCAAATCACAACAAAGTCACAGTGAAAAGAAAAAGGGTCAGTTCTGGCTGGAGACGGACACACGCGGCCCTATCCCTCCGTCTAATGGTGTTCTTGATCTTGAAATACCATTGAGTTCGGGTACCATGATTGAGCCACTGGCGGCCTCATCAAGCTTTGAGTCTCGACTAGCGGAGGTTGAACCAAAAGATTGGCTGCGGGAGGCAAGATACGGTCAACAGCAACCAAAAATACACGAGCCACCACGAGTGACAACTGTTGCAGAAGACAAACGTGGACCTGTTCCCAACGATGATTACATCCTCGATTGTGCTGTATCAGCAGCGAGTGAAGGTGCTTCAAGCTGTGGGAAGGACAGTAAATTGTCACCTGTGCAGGTTTCTCATCATGAAGGAGGCGACATAATTGAAAAGGAGGAGGACGAGGAGGAGAATGAGGATATTACCAGTGCGTCCAGGCCTTCAAAGGACAAAGAAAGTGTAGACAGCTCGAGCTCTGCAACTGTCTCCAGAGCTACTTATGACAACGAAAGTGTAGCAGCATCAAGTGGCGTCAATGAGGTTGCTAGAGCTTCTAGCGACGAGGGAAGCGTATGCAGTCGAGGTTTTGACACCAGGAAAGATGCTGATACTCCATCAAGAGCTTCGAGCAACAAAGGAAGTGTATGCAGTCCACTCCATGCTGCCGATGAGGGCACTGGTAGTCCCAGTTTGCGTGAAGCTTCTTGTGATTGTGAAAGTTGCAGCGTTGGCAATTCAAGCTGTGGCGCCAACAGGGATGATGACAGTGCCAGCGTATCTGAAGCTTCTGCCAATACAAGTGCAGCCAGTTCAAGCTGCGATGCCAGGAACGACGAAGACAATGCAACTGTATCTCACAACAAAGAAGGAAGTGTGTGCGGTTCCAGCCATGACTCCGAAAAGGGAACAGTTGCAACAGCGCCTCATACTTCTGAAAGGAGCTACTGTTACAGCGATAGGAAAGCCCCACCAGAGGCCTCGTTTTTCTCGAGAAGATGGTCTGCAGGAGACTATCCATCCGACGAAGAGCCACATGTGATTGATGATTCGCCGCTACCACCACCTCTCCGACGCTTGTCATCCTCGTCCTCATCTTCATTGCTTGACGAGGACTCGAAGATGATCAACCCATCTAGTACGAAATCATCAGCCATGGAGTCATTGCAGCAGGAGGAGGAGGAGGAGGAGGAGGAGGAGGAAAAAGAACTGCAACAGGAAGAACAGAAAGGGGAAGAGGAAGAGGTAGAGGTAGAGCCTTCTCTTTCAAAAAATGACGAGGATCAACAACATTGCAGCATATCAGTTGTCATGCCGCCACCTCTCCAGCGTGTGAATTCTTCCTTCTCATTTTACGAGGATGAAGATACGACGCACCCTCTTTCTGCGCATACCAAGCCGAGTTTGGGATTCTTATCACATACACCTGCGCATCCGTGTTGCGACTTCAACAATGATATTGAGGCTATTGCCATGAAGATGCGGCAAGAGGTTTTGGAATCCATGTGGTGTCAGTTGAAGAAAGAAGTGAATAGGATGCATCTTTGCGAAGAAGATATATCAGCCCAACACATCATAGGAAGACCGGTGGACACACTCCAACGATTCCAACCAATCACTATTTGACCTGACTTGCCTAGAGAACATGCTGGAAGTGTTTTGTAGAAACTGTATCATACACCTTTCTTGACAAATAAACATAGACTTGCCCTGACCTCCGAGTATGTACATAGTGATAACAATTGATTTACTTTCAAAGACGATAATGTTAAGATTAATATATTCCAAGGGAGGGGTCGCAGACAAATCAGAAGTTCTGGATGATCATTGCATTTTTGCGATAGAATGTGCCAGAGGTTCTTATATGAGCCACTGGCATGTGCCATTAACCGAGCACAATTAATATTGACAAAGAGTTGTGGAAGGCACAGATGTCTTGCCTAAATCTCGGCTAGTTCTCCAACGGGAGGGGTAGGAGCCTTCGGTGGAACTGGAGCGGCCAGCGCAGGTGGGTCAACAGCAGCGGCTTCATCCACAGCAGCATCCACAACAGCATCAACCTCCGCTGGAGGAATCGGCGCAGGGACCTCAGCCTGCAAGCTCGCCTCAAATCCAGCCATCGCATCCACGCTAGCCGCAGTAGCCTGAAGGTGAACATTGTAGAAGAGAGCAGAGTCATTAGTACCAAATCGAGTGATAGTGAAATGCGTTGAAAACTATCGAGATCCGCCAGTTCAAGAACTCACTGCAGCCGAGATTTGAACAGGAGGAGGAGGCGCAATGGGTACAGGAGGCGGTGCAACTTGCACAGCATACGTAGAAGGTCCTGCATGCACCATACTACCAGTGATAGCGTTCGTCATAGTTCCGACCGGTCTCGGGATGGGTGGCGCCGTCAGGTAGTTCGCCATGTCGCAAGGCGGGATGTGGTACACCCAACGAAAGCTGGGCTTGTTCTGCAGGCTCGTGCTCCCGACGTTTTCCTTCGTCAGGATCCCGATGGCCTGCAGGACGTTGGCGATGTCGTACATCCGACGGACCTTCGTCTTCATGGCCTTCTGGGCGTTGGCCTCCTCCGCGGGCGAGAGCGGGCCGAGGACTTCCTCGGCGGCGTCCGTGAGGCCGATCTCGACGCGCCCCGACACGAGGAAGATCTGGATGAGCTTCTGGCAGGTCTGGGCCATGCCCTTCGTCTTCGCGCCCGGCAGGGCCGGCACTTCCGCCGGGTTTCCGCTCGCCGCAGCTGCGGCGGCTGCGGCCGCAGCTGCTGCCCTCTGGGCGCGATCCTGCAACCCCTCCTTCTGCAAATCGGCGAAGAATCTCGGCAGCCCGTCCTTTCCGTGCCAACGGTAAGTGTTCTTCTTCACGCGGCAGACGATGTCGATGCTCTCAAGGATGTTGATGACGTCGTAGATTCTTCTCCGCTTGACCTGGAGGTGATCAGCGACCTGGCAGATTTCAATAACGGTACCGTTGTTGTCGCGATTGGGAGGCGCATGTTTGAAGAGCTCCATGAAGTTCAGACAAAGGACTCCCAGGGACTTTTCCTTCCTGCTCTTTGTTGGCTGGAAAGATGAGATTGCAAAGCATGTTCACATGATGTGAGATGAAGTTTTCAATTACAAAGGTTGCACAACATCAAATTCCATCAATACTCACCTGGGGCGGCGGCGGCGGCACAGCAGGCGGGGCGCCGGGAGCACCTTGAGGACCAGGGGGCGCCGCGCCCGGAGGAAGAGGACCTCCGAGGGGAGGCATCCCGTGAGGCGGCGGCCCTCCGTGAGGATGGGGAGGCGGGAGGGTCGGAGTGGCGCCGGGGGGCAACGCGCCTCCCGTAGGCTGGGCGGGAGGCATCGGGGGCACGGCCGGGTGCGCGACCTTCTTTCCCTTGCCCGGGACCGGAAGGGGGGACGAGACCTTGGATGCCTGCTTGTTTGTGGAACGTTTGGTAGACGAGAATGCATCACAAAAGAGATTGATCACATCATGTGAGCAAGTTATGAGAACCTGATTCAAACTGAAAATCAATTGGGGAAACGCCTCGCCAAACACAACTCCCATCAGTACCATCAAATCGAACTCACGTGAACCAAATTCTGCAACAGGTAATCATGCTGCACGTTCCCCTGAGAAGTGGAGACGTCGGCAACGTCAGGCGGGGGCTTCACGTCGCCGCCAGCCTCGGCCTCGGGCGCCTTGGCAGCGGCGTTCCCCGACCCGCCCAGCGAGGCGAGGACGTTGGCGCCGGCGATGCGCTGGGGGGTCGATTCGGGAACGGCCCTGGCGGCGGGAGGAGGGGCTCCCTCGGCGGCGGCCGGCGGTGCACTTGCGGCTGCCGCCGCCGCGGCCGCCGCGGCGGCCCTCGTGGATCTCCTGGTGGCCGGGGTGGCCGCGCTTTCGGTCTTGGCCTTCTTCTTCGCGGGAGACGCGGCCTCGGGCTGGGCATCGGGGACGCCCTCGGCGGGAGGAGGAGATGCGGCGACCCCTTCCTTGCTCGCGCCCATCAGGTCAGCCACTAGGTCTGTCCCCTCGGCTTCGCCGCCCTCACCCTCCCCGGGTCCGTTGGAGAAGAGGTTGGCGAGGGACTGCGCCGCGCTCTGCTTCTTGACGGCGCTCGCGGGCGCGGCAGGAGCCTCGGGGGCGGCTGCGGCGGCTTCGGCCGGAAGAGAAGCCTCCTCCGGGGCCGCGGCCGCCGGCACGGTCTCGGCGGCGGCCTCTTCGGCGTTGCGTTTCAGCGACGGCATCGGTCGACCCATAACGCTCTCGGATTGCAAATCGATTGGCCCTGCGATGACGCGACGAATGGAAAGGAGCCATCGGTGAGACGAGAGAAGGAGAAGAAGTTGTTGACATTCTGGATTCATTCAGAGTCATGCTCAACGCCAATCCCGGAAATAATCCGAACGGCTGGCTGGACCATCGCCCGCGGCCGAACATTCTCCTCCGCCGGCAATCCGCTCAACCCGACCAGGATCCCCGTCGTCTCCTCCTCCAAAGAAATCAATCAACCTCACCTGATTGGTCGTCGCCCCGCGCCAAGATTTTGTGAGGGCCGTCGAGCGGGAGGAGGAGCGGATCGATTTCAGGGAGACCGTCGTTGAGGAAGAATGGCGGGTTGCGTCGCGCGCGCGGGCCAACAACCGCCAAATCCAAAAGCGGCGGCTCTTCGAATCTGGCGCCAACGATATCTGTCACACTTCGCCGCGATGAACCGTGCTAGCTTTTCACTCGCACTTCTGCCGCGACAGAAGTGCGA
>JALLOV010000323.1:0-11216 GCA_036939655.1 Thalassiosira allenii | reverse complement strand
CCGAATCTCAAATTCACAGGACCGTCGTCCCCACGAGGACGGCAACAGCAACAGGAGCGATGGCGACGGCAACGACGGACGCGGCCTCGGCGGCGGCGGCGCCCCCCTCCCCGTCGACCTTCCTGAGCCCCCGCATCACGGCCGACCTCGACGGCCACCTCGATGCGATCGAGGAGCTCCTCCTCTCCGGCGACGGAGACGGACCGTCATCTCCAGGCGCGGCTCTGGCCCAGACCCTTCATGCCACGCCGGCCACGCCGACGACGACCAACCGATCGACTTCGGCCGAGGCGCCGTCGGCGGACTACTCGCTGACGAACGCGGTGCACATGGAGGTCCAGGAGAACGCCAAATTGCCAACGTTCAACCTCCCGGTCGATAGGTCGAACGCCTCGTGGCAGGTCCCGGCGGCGCGGGGACGAAGGTCGTTGGGCGCCAAGCGATCTTCACGATCGCGCACGAACTCCGTCGGCAGCGGCGACTCGACCGGCCCTGGCAATCACATCGCCAACGGCAGCGGCCACGCCACTCCCGCCTTTCCCCTGTCGCCGATACCGAAGCTGAGGCACGCCCAGGAGGATGATTCGCACCACGGCCCGATGGAAAGTGCCACATCACGGGCCATCGACGAGATTATGCGGCTGAACGAGAACGACATGAACCTGACCGAGCTGTTCCTGGACGGGCAGGACAGGTCCAGCGCCGCATTGGCCTACAGCCACACCTGCGACATGCCACGATTGCCATCAAATAATTCTTTGGATGAGATGAACAAATTGCCGGATTTGAGCAAGAAGAGGAAGAATGGCGCCGTCGAAATGAATGGACAACATGATAAGATCGCGAAGGTGCCGAGGCTACAGCCGAATCCCTCCATGCTGCACATCCGGCGCAAGCCGCTGCCCATACCGATACAGAAGAAGCCCTCCCCGCCCAGGGTTCAGAAGTTGGCTGCTGCGGTTGCTACAGCGGCGACAATTGCAAACGGGACATCAACTGCGGAAGCGGGTGCTCCAGGGGGGATCACTCAACAAACTGCAGCGGCACTTTCACTACAGCCGACACAACTTGTGAACAATCCGCTGCAGCCTCGTGGCGGTACAATTGCCATTTCTGTGCCTCAAACAAAGACAAAGGCTGCATCGCCGGCCAGAATAAGCACTTTGCCGCCGCCTCAATTGCCGCCTCCGCCATTGGTAGCACCGAAGGCAACTCCCATAACTGTGCCAAAACCGATGCCGAAGCCTGGGTCGATGCCACAACCTGTACCGAAACCTGGGACAATACCGCGACCGAGTGGACCTCCTCCAATGCCACCTCCAAAGGGACCGATGCCGAACAAGCCGCCCCCGGCGTACCGGCCCCCTCCCAATCCCGTCTACGCGAGCCAGGCGGCGGCCCAGGCGCAGGCCCGGGCCAGGCAGCTGGCCGCACACGCCAAGACCAAAGCTTCGATAACGCACGCCACGGCACAGAGGACAATGTATGGGTTCGGCGGAGATCACAGGGTGCCGTCCGTGCCGGCACCTCCGCCTAACGCCAATGGGTACAAAGCAATGCCAATATCGGTCCGGCCTCCCGTCGCCGCGGCCAGGAAGCCTCCGGGTGCAATGGCTGGCGCTCCCAAAACCTTCGTGCCTTCAACGGCTGGGCTGCCGAAGGAAGTGGGATCTGTGATTGCATACGAGCGCAAGAAGCAGCGCGCGAAGGACGCTCGAATAAAACTCAACGAGGCGATCGAGGAGTTGGGCATCGCGATCGACCTAGCGGGCTCGCAGTCCAAGGAGCGGTTCGACTACATCGTCAAATCCACCGGGTGCGCCAACCCCCACGTCGTCCGGAGCGGACCGCCGCCGCCGCAGCATCCCCTGGCCCGGCTCATGGACGCCACGATACAGCAGGCGTCGTCGGCCAAGAAGTGGGATCGGCCGAGCTTCGTGGGCCTGTCGGCGACGGTGATACGGAGCCTGAACGCGCAGTGCGAGGGACTGATGAGGGAGGTGGCCCAGCTTAGGAACCTGGCGAGGAAGGACCTGAATCTGGTGGCCGACAGGGTGGATTCCGGTCCTGCTTCGAGTGGGACGACTCCGGATGGAGTTGTTGGAGCGCCGGGCGAGCCACTGAACGATCAAAATGCGACGATCGACGAACCGGCGACGAAGAAGCAAAAGCTGGACCCGCCGCCGGACTACATGAGCACCGCCGGTAAGAACGCGCCGCGATTATCGCAGCTGGATCAGATCATGATAGCGAAGGCGCAGCTGAGGTCCCAGGCGATACGCAACACCATCGGCACGCCGAACATACTCAAGAACATCGCGTCCTTTCTGGACCCCGGTACCTTGTGCACGTGCCTCCGGGTGTCCAAGAGGTGGCGCAGGCAGAACATATTCCAGAATCCCGAGCTTTGGCTCGACCTGTGCGTGAAGCGTTTCGGCGCGTCGGCCACGAGGAAGTGGCAGGACCACGAGGACGAGGGTAAGAAGCGAAAGAGCGCAAATGCAAATCTGGTGCTGTACGGCCGAATGTCGGAGAGGAACGTCAAGCCGTACAGTCCCATGGAGGGGACGGCGTTCCTGGGTGGGGCCTCGCTCGGCGGCCTCGTCGGGTGCTGGGTGTCGCTGATGGACCGAAGTAACGGCGAGACCTCGCGTAGCGTCATGCAGAGAAAACTACAGAATGGTCAGCCGAAGCTGTACTACGAATCCGTGCCAGTGGTGGAATTACGAATACTCATACAAAATACTGGATATCCCAGGGGAACCATCATAATACCGGAGCAGCAATTTTCGGTAGACGCCTCCACGCGACGGAAGGGCGAGAGCATGCCCGAGGTGACGGGCGACGAGCGGTTCCGACGGCGGGTTTTGCACGTCGAGCGCAGCCCCTCGCCCGGCGAGCCCGACCCTCAACGACAGAAAGCGCTGAGCAAGGAAATGTGCCATTTGCGCCTCTTCGAGAGCGCCGCGCTGGCCGTGTACGTACACGCGAGGGGGTGCTCGACGACGTCCAAGTTCTGCAACAGGGCGAAGAAGGTGCAGCTGCTGGTTTGCGTGGACGGGACGACGCGGCCGATCGCCGTCCCGTTCCACTGCATGGCCGAGCACCAGCTGAAGCAAAACATGCGTTGAATGCTGGTACTTCTTAGTGATTTCACGTTTCTTGTGCCATATCGACTATGCTGGCGATGAAGGTCTACCCCTTCTCATTCGCGACGGCCAATAGAAGATACTGCTTGATATGCGACTGGAGATGCATAGAGTATTACATTGCGCCTTAACTTACTTTATTTAACAATCAGAGCAACAACATGGAACATACTTTCCTATGGCAACAGGTTCAATTTCTATACATTCATCCTGATTTTCTTCGTAACAACACACATCCTTAGAGATGATATCGGGCCCTCTTTCTGCTACCAGTGGGGGTTGTAGACTGATCTTCAGTCAACGAAAAAGCCCTTGCAGGACTTTTATCTGTTTGACCATTCAAGACAGATGTATCACCGGCCACAGAGACAGTGGTAGTATAGGCTGAACCATCCGACAAAGGTGTGGTTGAAATCCTTCCATCGGATTTGTGCGTAGTTGTACTTCCGTTAAGAGGCAGTGAATGCTGATGAAGCTGAGCTTGGGCTCCTAGTAGAAACTGAATTTGTTGGTTGTACGGAGGGAGAATAGAAGCTCCTGGAAGTAACTGGATTTGTTGGCCGTCCGAGGGGAGATTAGAAGCAACCTGATGCACATGAGCGTTGTATTTTTGGAAAGCATTGGTTGGTAGGATTGGAGCTGTCATACTTGGTTGCTGAATCACTGTCCTATTGCTCATCGGTGGTTGAACACTCGTAGGTTGCGTTGGCATTGTCTGAAGAAAAGGTTCACTCTGCCGCTTTGTGAGGAATGCCATAACACCATCGATTATCGAATTGACTGGCTCTTGGTTCCTAGTAGGAACTAGTTGTTGCGTGTCCGTGCTGAAACTTGGAGTCAGTTGTTGCGTTGAAGTGCATTGGGCTAGCGGAATGCCTTGTAAGATGTTGGCGAAGTCGTGCTCCAGAGACGACAGCAAGACCGGTGATGACGAATAAGCTGTGACGACAGTGTTCACTAGCTGAACGAGCTCCGTTTGCGCTGACGCGAGCTGTGATAGCTCACTCGTGATGTTTTCGTTCGATATCGCTTGAATGTTTCTATCCTGAGCCACTGCATTAGTTCCTCGGGCCAGTGGAGGGCTGGCTCCTCCGTGTGCTTCGAAGGGATCGTGTCGATAAGATGCTTTGTCAAAAGAAGGAAGGGCATCGCCATAAGATGTTTGCGTATGAATTCTGCATATAATATCGTCAAACTGTGCCTACCTGCCACATGAGGGCTTTGAACAGGAACCTGGTGTTGCACTACTTGCAATCTTACTTGGCCTCTGCCATCGTCCGAAGCTTCTCGCGGTTCTTTTTTGCGTGGCAATGGCTTCATCTTTAGATACTCATCATCGTCTCGGTGAAATACCTAGTGTGTGCAGAATAGGATTGCACGGTCTTTTAAGCACTACTGGTTTGGATTACCGTTCTTCTACTAAGTTAACCCAGTATCACTCGGCACTTACCTCATTGGTGAAAACATGTTGCCCCGGGCCAACACGTTTGAATGCCCATCTGTTATGTAGAGAGGGTGTGAGTGTTCTTGTCAACAGATATGAATCAAGAGAGGACAAAGCGCTGGAGATCGTACCTGTTGAGTCTTCGTACGAAGCTCTGAAAGATACAACGGCCGAAGTACCGTGGCAGGACCTGTTGCTCGAACTCTTTCTGGTCCCTTATCATAAAACCGCTGCCATCTGGTAGCCATTGCACTGCAGTGTTACCAGCGTCTGCCTCACTGCTAAGCATGTGCATTAGTTGTGTTGCAAACGAGCTGACTTCGCTAGTCTCTCTATTGATTGTGTCCGTGTCCAGAACATGCAAAGTATATTGTTTCCTAGCTTCATTGCCAAAAGCGTGCTCAGCTTCATCATCAGTTCCGCTTGATGATGATTTGCATTCATCGCTACTAGTATCATCGTTCGAAGAACCGGGCAGAGACCGTGTTTCCTCGCCACTGGTACTTACAAGGACATCGCTCTGGTCATACTCTGATATTTCATCTCTCCTCTGGTTGGCTGGACCATGCATGTCATCAGTTACTGCCATTCTCGAGGTACCTATCGTATTCAGTCAACCTCTCATACTTTTGCGCCGGGAGCGAGGTATGGTGCCACGATTTTCAAGCAATCCGAGGCTGAGGGCATGATGATGAGAAAAGGTGCAGAAATTTTATGACAACATTGCAGTGAAACGGTAGGCAATCTGTAGGCAAGGTAATAAAAGAAAAACAGCTTTTTCATGTCTGTCAGGTGCATTCCCTCACAACCCGAGCAGCTGGCAGGGGATGACCACTGGACGGCATCATCTCTACTCTTCACACCTCCTCTCGCTCTGTCTGTGTTGTATGTCTGGCCTGGCATCATTCATGTACCTCTCTCTAGATACCACCTGTGCACCTAAAAGGTACCAGCATTTTCGATTTTACGTTGTAACCTCGTTCATTGAACAGAAGTGCGTCAGACTTCAAGTCATTACGTCTTCACTTTTTCACTTTTTGATGACATCATATTGTTTTACCCTGCAATGATACGTTGAACTAAAGAACAACGCCATGGCACAGAGACACTGTAAAAAGATGCTCATTACGCGATAGGTAGTACAATAAAAAGTGCATCCCGCATCTGATCATGAAACTGATGAAAGCTCTGTTCTGATCTGAAGTCTCTCGCGCCTCGCCGTATCTCGCGCCTCGCCAAGCTCTGTTCTGATCTGAAGTCTCTCGCGCCTCGCCGCGCTCGAGGTACCCTACACACACACCCGTGGCCTGACGAAAACAAATGAGGTACAGGAATGGAAGCAGCGCAGGCGAGGCTTGGGACGGTGGCCGGTGAGGAGTGCGCAGATTACGCAGTGCCATGGAGAAACAATCGCGCCGATGCTTAGTACATAAGATAAGAGTGGAGAGAGACGTGGATCATGGGGACCCTTGAAAGTTGAGTTAGCCTGTCGGTGGAACAGAAAGATAACGATCTGAACCCCTACCGAATCACAACGATTTGGAACGCCGTACAACATTTCTTATGAATCTCTAGTTTCAGTTGAAAGCCGAGAAACTGTTCACTATCATAGGGATCTATCTCCAGTAAAAGCAGATCAGATTTGTCTTTTTTATCATGCTATTCTTCCTACTGAAAGATGTGCTTGATTTGATATGAACGCCCCCCCCCCACTGGCATTGAAACCCGCGCTCGATATTGCCCCCATTGGGTTAAGCATCAGCTATCAGCCCGACTTGCATCAGCTTTCTCTCTCATACTATTCATATCCATTCTTGTATAGTGTCTGAAACAACCGCCGGCAATATAGATGGAACTGTGATGGAAAGCGCATAGACCCCAGCAGTCCCATATGCTATTATTGCGATGGTTCGAGACGCAATGCGCAAGGCAGAGGAAGATGCTTCTTCGACGTGTTGGAAATAATCCCGATCCATGTTGAAAGATCCAGATATCGCCTTGATGTTGCAACCGGAAAGTCTTCTTGAGAGTCTGCCGTACCGTGTTGTAATGGCGGTGTTCCCGATGAGTATGAAACGCCTGTGTCCTACCCGCGTATTGGTAGTTCGAGAGAGGAAGTATGGTAGGCGTTCGTCGGGTGGATTGGTAGTTTGGCTTCTGTTGATTATGCGAGTGAAAGCTCATGCAATTTATGGCAAAAGCCCCATCACAGGTCCGACGAAAGCCTCCCCCGCCCCGTCGCGTCGGCATAACGGCATGCCCTGATCTGATGGCAAGCAAAAAAGGGTGATGTCTCTCTGTAAGAGAGATGCGTACCATCGATAGAAGATATCATGATCACGTGGCCATGCATTCTTGAAGACCATTCACTCGATCTCTAACTCAGGATTTATCGTACTACCTGGTACCCGCCGTAGCCCCCGAGTTTTTGTGAAGGGTGTCGCAGCGGCCAATAATATTTCAGATAGCATCTTACTCACTATTGAACAGTTGAAGTCGGTACAGTCACAAAACAGATGACAGGCAATGAGAACTTTGTATTAGGTCTAAGATATCTAGGGGATAATATCTACGATAGGCGGCGTTTTCTTCCCCGTCACTTGCCGTCACAGCACATACAGCAAAATAAACAAAGAGGAAACAATTTCAATTATTTGTTGTCAGTACCATATGTATTGTTTTGTATTGCAATGAATTAGTGGTGCGCTTTGACAGCTCAATGTCCAACTTCACGAAAGGCATCGAGCTGAAGGACTATGATGAAAACACATATGAATATGGTGTACATGTACTCATTCTGGTCCAATTCTTGCGTGAATGAATCAAGAGATAAGCATGGGTTTGTACTACAAGAAACGCTGACCGTTGTCTAGTACCTCAAGACTGGCATGGATTGCTATTGCCACCTTTCAAACTTTGTTCTAGTTCATTGAAAGCCTCATACCTTGTAACATACTCATAACAAACTATTTCTCTGGTGATGGAGATCGAGCTCTCTTTCTGCTACTGCTGGGGTCTATAGAATGATCTTCGGTCAATGAAGCAGCTTGGGGAGTTGCCATTTCATCCGTCGGATCATTTGAGAAAGACGTATCACTTGTTGTTGTGTCGGCGTTGGTATCATCTCGGCCATTAGACAAAGACGTGGCTGTTGTCGTTGTGTCAACATTAGGTGTTGGCGTTGCGCCGTATGGAAGTCGTGCGTGTTGGGCAAGCTGAGTCTGCGCTCCGAGTAGTAACTGGATGCTTTGATTGCTCAGCAAGAGATTAGAGGTACCTTGCGGCACTCCAGGATCGAAACCCTGGATAATAGGTACGATCGGAGCCGCCATACTTTGATGTTGCATCAAGTTTGTATTGCTTGTTGGTGATTGGACGTTTGTGCCTTGGCCAGGCATTCCAGGCGTTGGTTGTTGGATGGCAGGTGCACTCTGTCGCTGCCGGAGATATCTGATGATGCCATCAATAATCGATACGATTGGTTCTTGGTTACTGGTGGGAGCTGCTTGGTTTGAATTAGAATCGTGATATGAGATTTGCTGCTGGGTTGGGTTCAATTGAGCTGATGAAGTGCCTTGTAAGATGTTTGCCAAATTACTTTGCAGCGTCGAAAGCAAAAGTGGTGACGACGAGTAAGCTGCAACGACTGTATTCACGAGCTGAACAAGCTCCTCTCGGGCTATTGCTAACTGTGGTGGCAGGCCTGATATGTTTTCGTTCGAAATCATATCATTGTTGCTACACTGAGCAGCTGGACTGGGGCTTTGAGCTACTGGATCGCTGGCTACCTGTGCAGAAGGATCATGATGTTGATAGTTGGCTGGGTACGAAAGAAAGGATGAGTTACTCATACTTGTCTTCGTACATTTTAGTCAGGTACCTTGTCAAACCGTTCTTACCTGCCACAGGACTTTGAACTGGAGCCTGTTGCACTTGCAATCTTGCTTGGCTACTGCCGTCGTCCGAAGCTTCTCTCGGTTCTTTTTTGTTGCGTGGCAATGGCTTCATCCTTAGGTACTCGTCGTTATCTCGGTGGAATACCTGATGTGATGTAGATGCAATAGTTATAGATGAGATCACCTTGACACCTGGCCTCGTGAAGCTCTCGTACGAAAGACCTTTTGGTACTTACTTCGTTGGTGAAAACATATTGTCCTGAGCCAGCATTACTCTGCTTGTCTGTCTGTTTGAATGCCCATCTTATGTTGATGTACGAATGAGTTGAGAGTCTTAGTACGCAAGCATTGCATGAATATTAGATGGCAAACTAGAGATCGTACCTGTAAAGTCTCCGTACGAAGCTCTGAAAGATGCAACGCTGGCCAAAGTGCCGTGGCAGGACTTGCTGCTCGAACTCTTTCTGGTCCCTTATCATAAAACCATTGCCATCAGGTAGCCATTGCACCGCACTGCTACCAGCGTCTGCCTCACTAATGAGCATGCGCATTAGTTGCATCGCAAATGATTCGCCTTTGCCAGATTCGCTCCTAATTGTGTCGCGCGATGATGCAGATGGTTTCCTATCATTGCCAGCCTCCGATTCAGCTTTGTCCCCTGTTGATGTTTTGCGCTCATCGCTCGTTGCGTCGTCTTTCGCAGTACCAATGGTTTCTGCGTACTCTGAAAGAGTTGGATGTCGATTGTCTTCAAATGATTTGCCACCATTACCATCAGCAGTACTGTTTTTGTTGCTGCTCATTTTGCACGGTTAAAGCTAGCATCATATCATAATGACAAAATTATGTTTTATGATGTACCTAAGACTTGATGGAAATCTGATTTCAGAATGTGTGGCCATAGGTAAACTAAATGCAGCGAGCAGATTTTTCAGGAAGTGAGGTCATGTAATTTTTCTCTATCTTTCTGTTCCTACGACATCATTCACATCACAACAGTACAAAAAGCAGATGACAACAGTACAAAGCAGGTGACATCATTTTTCAAAACAGCTGCTTGGCGGCCTATTCATTTAAAGGGACTGCAACCACGAGAAGTACGTCAGATTAGCAGATCCACGTAGTACCTATTCAATTTTCTTCCTTTCCCATCATCATCTGTTTTGCTCCTGCCTCTGTCCACATGGGTTGTACCAGAGCCTCTCCTATTTGCAAGCTTTACCCCTACAAGGCGTGCGTGTGAAGCTGATGACGTCATATCGTTTTACCTTGCACATTTATTGGACATACTCGTTATTTCTTATTTCTGCATACTTACTTGTGATATCTACCTCATATCATCAGTAGATATCTCGATCTCTCTCGTCTCTGAGTGATATCCTCAGGTCGTCCAAGTGGTGGTATCTGACCGTGGTGGTATCTTCTATCTACTTTGTCGGATACTGCCACTATTACAGAGTGCAGAGTATTGTAGAGGGAGTAGGTATCGTACATGAACATGATAGAGTCTAACAACTTGCGCCAACAAAACTCGTTGAAAAGAAGGCACACAACTCCAAACTCAAACCTCTTTTGACATACATATGTGTAAGGTAGAGGCCTCGACATGAACATTGACTCTTTATCGCCGCCCATTGATCTGAGATAGTAAAACGGTGCCTTCCAATTCAAGCTCTTATTGCTAGTGCTCTAGAGATGTCTAACTTATGTCATAACTCGAAGAATGATCCGAAGAAGAGTTGGGATGCGATCGGTGATGTAATTGATGTGATTGAAGTTCTGGCGGTGGAGGAGAAGAGCAGGATGGCCACGTCTCGAGAAGCAGATGACAGTTATGTCTTCAACGAAGATGTTACCTATTTCGAGATTGACGAGGCGATACATCAGCACCTTGAGATGCAGAAGAAGAAAAAATACCATTCGATCCACGAAGCATCATCAGAGGATAGTTCCTTTACAGAGGATGTTACCGATGTCGAGATTGATGAGGTGATTTCACTTCTGGACAAATAGAGGATTCAAGCACTTTGTGAAGCCCGTGGTGAAGTAAAGCGAGGTTTTGATAGAAGAAGGTCGAAATAGGCTTGGCTTGTGGGTGTATGTGTATTGTGGAAAGTGAAAATGGATCATCAGCTGCAAATTCAATTACTTAAATCTTGTTATCTGGGCACTCCGCATGCACGAAGAATACCAATCGAAACACTACTGCTGCCTCTACTTGTTCTTCAATCTCCCTTGACTCTGACTAGAGCTCTAGCATCCGCTCTTCCTCCATCTCCTTCGCTTCCGACATTCGTCCTTTTCAAATGCTCTAAAGTTCTCCGTGGTCGATCATCATTTCGTATTCAAGCGAACCATTCGACATCGTAGCCGTATCAACTTTGCTCATTCGAGGGGCCTCGGATACGAATACTGGCAGATATGTTGGAACTGCGCTCGATAGCACGTATGCACCAATCATCCCGGAAGCAGCAAATGCCAAGGTACGAGATGCAATTCGCCATGCAGATGAGGATGTGTCCTCGACATGTTGGAAGTAGTCTCTATCCATGTTGAATTCGCCGTGATCTTGATAAAGTTATTGCGCGCGCGCTCGCTGTTGCTACCACCGTTCACAGAAAATAAAGGAGCCGTTTTAGGGGCAATGAAGCTGGTATCTCTTCCCTAGAAGTACCTCTAGATAAGAGAGATGTTCATGATGTAATACCTACACTCTGTAGCTCTCTG
>JALLOV010000322.1:0-11478 GCA_036939655.1 Thalassiosira allenii | reverse complement strand
TCCAGGGAGTTTACATCCACGAGCCGTGCCACCTCAACCGGCCCGGCGGCGGAACCTCGGCCGACTGCATTTACAACAACGCCTCCTCCATCACGAACATCACCACCCACAGGCTGGGCATGTGGTACCCGGACCTCGACGGGCTCAAGTGCAAGAACGACGGAGCGATGCAAGAGTTCATGCTCCAGGATGACTACACCGAGTGGTACTTGTTCAACACCAGGGAGCAGTGCTGTGCCGCGTTCGGGTACTGCTGATGTGAACGAATGATTCTTCGTAGCTGTGTATATATATTAACGAGTAGTGAATGTTCAGTGACACATAAAGCTCAGTAGTTGTTGATTTCTGGTCTACTATCTTGGCTGTGGGAAATGATACTACGGCCAAAAGACCTCTCTGAAGCGACTGTCGAGCATGAGTTGCTTGCGCGTCGATAGAATCTCGCACCAAAAGGGCGGGTCCTGCGCAATTTTGTGATGACTAATCCCTTCGAACCAACCGGGGAGCGCACGAGTTCAAATCGTTAGCACGCCTGGAAGTGACGTTCGGTGGCACAGGACGGCGCAAATGGAAGTAAAGGAGGATAGTCAGGACGGGAGCTGACCACGTTAATTTATTGAGGACGTGCAGCCCGACCAGTGGCACGAGAGACAATTCAGCTCGAGCTGGGAAAGAAGTCAATACATAAACAGACGAAGTAAAAAGAGACAAGAGGAGCCTATCATCGCAGAGTTGGGTCACTTTCGTACCGCCGGCGGAAACGACGGTTCTCGAACGGCGGGGATGTACTTTTGCCAAGAAGAAATAGCCCGAGCATTTCTTCAGGCGAGGCGTAGAAATACTTTTCACGACTGGAACACTGGCTGCGCGCTCGCGCAATCCCCAAACATTTTTTTTGTCGTTGGTACGTTCGGTTCAAATGCGCAAACCTTTATTGCCCAAATGAAAATGCCAACGGTCATCTCCACCCCCGACCGCCGACTGCCCTCGGAGGTCTTATTGGCTTGTCCGATACCCTTGATCAATCAATCAATCAATCAATACCTGATACCCTCTGTGGTGCAAGAAATCAACTGTTACGATGAAGATCCTCAGCGCTTTGATTCTCCTCGTCGGGGCGAATGCCTCTCCCTCTTCCATTGACTTGTCCTCGACGGTGAGCGTCTGCAAATCGCAATGCAAGGAGCTCCGCCCGAGAACTCTGGATACCTGCAAGCTAGCCCGCAATCAACACCCCAAGCTCTTCCTCGCGTGCGTCGGTGGAAGGAAGAAGGCGCACGATCAAGTTTGCCTTTCCGTCTGCACTGGCGCCGATCTGGCCTCCTCCTTCGAGGCCTGCTTGGATTCAAGAAGGGGCGGCCAGAAAAATCACGACTGGTGCCGAAAGGTGCGTTGTATTTGCCGGTATTCAATGAAACAACTCGTGGCTACCTGAAGCTCAAAGGTTTGCTCCTTCACTATTCTTTGTGACAGGGCTACGATGACATCCTGCGAGACATGAAACCTGTCTTGGAGCAGTCGAAGGAAGCCAAGCAGGATGAAGATAACGAGGTGCAAGTACAAGAGCCCAGCGAAGTCCAAGCAGATGATGGCCAGGAGAGCGAGGCCGTGTCCGCGGGTGCCAAGGAGCCGACGGTTGAGCATGTGGAGAGCGCATCCAGCGAGGAAAACGTGGCAGTCCTGAGTGATATCGAGACAGAACAACATGAAGATAGCGCAATTGATGGCCACAAAGACGACTTACTGGATGCTAAGGATGGAGTTGGCTCGAGCAAGATTCAAGACGCAAATGTAGAAGACGTTTCTGCGAGCTCCCAGGCAGACCCTGAGGAGGGTCCCGAACTATGGGCCATTAGTATTGTGTTCAGTGTGATTGACTTGCATGAATTTGGTCAAAACATGTGTCTGACCTTCGTTTTGTCCATGTTCTTCAAGGAAGACTGGCTACTCATTCTACTTGCAGGCTGCTCGGTTCTCGGCCTCTCGTCAGTTTGCGACGGCGCTCGTTCACTTGGCTCGACCGTTGGCTCGGGAATCGCAACGCTCGGGTCCACTCTCATCGGATGGTTTGGTCAACTTTGCTGGGCGATACTCTTTGCACCCTGCTTCTGCTGGCGACTCGTCGGTCCATCGTGCTCCAGTCGCCTCGCTCGTCGCTCGAAGAGATCGCCACGCGGCCGCGGTCTTGATGTTCACGCTGGCTCTTGGGAGATGATGGCGGCCAAGGATGCCGTCCTCGATGCAGGCCGCTCGGTTCTCGGCCTCTTCGAGCGAACCATGTCCACGCTCCTCGGATGGATTGGTCAATTCTGCTGGGTGCTATTCGGCATCCTGCCCTGCTTCTGCTTCATACTCGCTTCGGTGGCATTGGCAGTCGGATGTGCTACGCTGCTGGGGATGGCCCGCAGCATCTCTCGCCTCTTCGACGTCTCCAGAGCCTCGACTCATGCCTGGGTCTCGTCGGTTGGCGACGGCGCTCGTTCACTTGGCTCGACCGTTGGCTCGGGAATCTCAACGCTCGGGTCCACTCTCATCGGATGGTTTGGTCAACTTTGCTGGGCGATACTCTTTGCNGCGCTCGTTCACTTGGCTCGACCGTTGGCTCGGGAATCGCAACGCTCGGGTCCACTCTCATCGGATGGTTTGGTCAACTTTGCTGGGCGATACTCTTTGCGCCCTGCTTCTGCTGGCGACTCGTCGGTCCATCGTGCTCCAGTCGCCGCTTTCATCGCTCGAAGAGATCGCCACGCGGCCGCGGTCTTGATGCTCGTGCTGGCTCTTTGGAGATAATGGCGGCCAAGGATGTCGTCAAGATCTTTCCAAGCAAATCATGTCCTCGGATGGCTTTTTCGACCCGGCTTGGTTATCACCGTCCCGAGCTGCCAGACTTGCCTGGGAGCCCAATCCCTTGCCTCCTTCGCTGCTCGGGCTCTGCTTACTTCGAGGCGACAAATCACGCGCCTCTTCGGCTACTGCGAGGCTTTCGTGGGCGGGCTCCAAGACTTGCCAGGGAGCCCAATATCCCTGGCATTCTTCGCTGCTTGGGCTCTGCTGTCTTTGGGACGACTAATCTCTTGCCTCTTGGCTATGCAAGGCTTCCGTCGTGGGGTGGGCTCCTTGACTTTTGGGGGAGGCCTATCTCGCTGGTGGGTATTACGCCAAGAAGGCTGCGGCTGCTGTAATACTTTGATTCGGGTCTTGGCTTCCAAGCTATGATAGCAAGATCGAGGATTTGGGGTGTAAGGTTTTCTTCTTGAGTCGAGAGTGTGGTCACATTCGGGTATTCAGATTGGGTGCCTCCTGTTGGTGTTTGCATACGGTGAGTTTAACTTTCTGTGGATTTCTTCTCTCTTGGCAATGAACCCCACTCTCTTGCTGTTTTTGTGATCATTCCTTTTCAGGTTGCTTGTTAGCTCTTTTCTGGCTCTTCTTGGGGCGGGGAGGAGGTGGCCTTTTCTCTGCGATGAATGCATTTTTTGTTGCAATGGATCCCACTGCCTCTGCAGATATTCAAAGTATGGCACCGCTTTCGTTCATCTCAGAGGCAGCGGGATACTTTGACAAAAAAGGCGTTCATCGCAGAGATGAAGTTCTCACTACCCCGCTCTTCTGCGAGATGGAATTCTTTAGGTGTTGTGTTCGCGTTGTCTTTCCAATCATCGGGGCGGAGATACATACAGACAGTTCAAGGCTGGTCGCCATCAAGAAATGAGGCAACGTTCCTATGTTCGAGGGTTTTGGGCTCCTCGGCGAAAGTCATCTGGCTTGAGAAAATAGATTTCACCCAACGCAGACCGGCTACTGTTTTGTTGTATCTTCACCTACCCCACCAAGTTGGACGCCGTGCAGTGGCGGTGGGGCTTCCCAGACATGGGATCTAAGTCAATCGCTCTCGGAGGCTTCTAAGCTTTCGAGAGCGTGCCATCGGAAAGACGACGTGTTTGCATAGCCATAGAATAATGTATCGTATGATTTTTTTTTCGTCAGCCGAAACTTCGGCCTCACAGCAGGGCATTTTGATCTAGGTTCAAGATGCCGCAAGTTCGCAGCGCAGGAGCTTCACCTGTGGTGAGTATTCACAGCAGCTGTCTTTCTCTCTTGCCGATGATTGAATCCAAGCTCGTGCACAGAAGAATAGAGGTGGTTGTGCAAGTGTCATGGCAGGCCACCTGGAGAGCAACGTGGTGCCTAGCGATGGGTTATTGTCTATACCGGGTTCCCAAATGATGTCAGTGCATGTTAGTGTTGCAACGAGTCGAAAGCGGGTAGTGCTGGCAGGTGCTGTGCAGGACTCATTGTAGCCATAGAGATCCATCTGCCCGGGTCCTCGTATCCGAGCTGATTGTCAAGTGCATCGGGGGAACCGGCATTGAGTGCCAGTCGATCAGTGTCGCCCTCAATTGAAGTCGTCCCAGTCAGCAGTCGCCCATTCTATCATCGAAGAACCCCTGCCGCTACTGCTCTAGCGGTCGTCCGAGATTCCATCAGTGTCGGGTACGGCAGGGGGTTAACCCAGCGCGTCAGGGGAGCCACAGTAGCGCACATCAGGTTCACCAGCCGACGTCGCAGACTAGCCAATGCAGTGTGTCTATCGGTAACAGCGCCATCCAGCGACCGGTCCGCGCATGATCAGGTCCACTTCACTTACTTCGACACCAGCAGCGTAAGGCCAGAAGAGGGCCGCGTCGGCAGAGGGTGGGCTGAGTTACGCGCTCACAGGGAGTCAACCAGTAGCGCGCCGCGGGTCGAACAAAATGATATTCACAAGTGGTTCCAAAAGCCTGTTTCGTTGAAATCAACATCAAATCACTTGTCAGAAATACCGGGTCTGTGGCAGTTTGTCGGCCGTCGACGAAGTCTGGGGTGGACAGTAGTTGACCATACGAGAGAAAACGATTGTGATCCTGACAGCCGACTGCAGTCGAGTTGGGGCAACGCCAAATACAACCTGACATCCTGGCTGTGGCTGCCAGTGAACCTCCAAGCACGTTCCTCCTCCTGCTCTGCGATGTCTTCTGCGCCGCCCCCCTCTGGTCACTGATGCATTTGGCCTCGTCGGGTGGTCGAGGCTTTCGGGAGTTCACCTGATAGAAGTTGAGTGACAATCACCGATCAGAGAACACGAATGATCCTGACAGCCGACCGCAGTAGAGTTGTGGGCTGCGGTGATGCGGCCGCCCGATCCTTCCCCTGCTATGCGCTATCTTCGCTGCATTTGGCCTTCGAGTGACCAGGAATCCCCACCAGAGTTGAGGACTTCAATTCCGACACGTTTCTCAAGTCGATGTCGTCCACAATGTGCACGGGTTTCGTCAATGAGGATCAGCAGTGCATTGGTAGTCACTGGAGGGCAAGCAGGACTCACGTGGCACTCCCATGCTGTATCCTCTGGACACAGCACCTTGCAGGGGGCTGGTGAATTCCTGGGCAGTGTAACAATCTCGAAGTTCAAGCACGCCAACATGCATGGGAGTTTCGAACAACTCCCACATTTAAGGGAATCAGCTCCGGGGTCGGTGCATAAGGAGGCTGTTCAAGTCGCAGAGCAGCTCCAAGCTGAGCCCTGAGGACAGAGTACTTCTCGCGCAACTTGTGGTCTCGTCGAAGCTTCCGCCGCAAGACGGCAAAGGTTGGAAACGTTGCGGCTCGCCACAATAAAAGCACCAGAAGGAGGTCATTCTTCAGTCTGGACAGGCTGGCCGTCAGACCATTCGGGCATGGGAGTGTCGTCTTGAGCGTCCTCGTCGGCCAAAACAGTTCGATGTTGCATGTCCTGTGCCAGGTCAGATCATACAATAGGACAATCACTCGACAATCCCATGAATCTGCGGCCTCGCCGTATGTAACTGCCGCCGCGGTACGAATCCCTGGTGGAAGTTGAGGCAACTCAACCTCCCGCCAAGACATTACGACAAGTCCTGCGCAGTGGACACAGGTGGATGCTGCGGGCACAGCACCCTGCAAGGAAGGATCTCGCCCTAAGGCCCCGGGGGGCACTCGACGCCAGACTGATCTTGGCATTGCTCTAAGTCTGAAGCTGACTGAATTGGCCAAGGTGTGGCAGCCACGTACCAAATCATAAGAAGAAGCATGCGTCGGGTAGCTCAACAAAATTACATTCGTGGGCAGTGGGCTGATGTTGCGACTCCTTCGAAGGAATTGGATACCTGGTCGGAGGGGGTGCCACAGGAATGACGACCAAGACTCCTCCGGTAGGACCTGTAGGCAGCGAGCAGAATCTGGACGCCAGTCGAGCAAATTATGGCCTTCTGGATGGGGTATTAATCCTTGAAGCCATGACATGACAGGCGCTTTACAGCCAGTCGAGCAAATTCTGGCCAAGCGCTTTTCGCCCACGGCAGTCTAGACCCGCTCCCAGATCCCTCATGGGTCGATGGCTCCCTCTCTAGAGCAATGCGCTCCGCTCTTCTCGTTCCGTTGGTGGGTGGGCCCCAAGTTGTGGCTCAGGTACTTGCAAGGGCATGAAATGTTACCTCTTCTCCGTGAGAAAATGTGGCATTCGCTCTGTTTCAGACGCAAAGTCAAGGAGGAGTACCTCGCATGTCGAATGATTGCTTTCGATGGGGTTCGGCAATGCAATCAACCCCTCGCGAGAGCTCCATTAGGCACGATTGCCGCATTCTGAAGAGGAGTCCAATTTCCCGTGGCTCGTCGGCACCCTAGCCTGCATGATCCTGCCCCCCAGCTCGAATGATGTGGTGATTGGGTCCGCCATCTGACTTGATCTGGCCATGACATTTTTTCGGCAACGCTCGCACATCGAGCAACTCTGGATTTCCGCCGAGGATGCGGGACCATTGTCGCTGCAACCATATTCCGCCGCCAGCCCGACGATTTGCCCTGGCTCCCATGACAAAGGCGATCGAGGGCGGACTTCCGAGAGGCCGCTGCAAGTGAAAATCGGGTCCAATCCGATGTACAGAAAGCATCTGAGCCCTAGAAAGAGTCGCTACTGTCCTGCAGGACAGGGGATCTCGCACAAGTTGGCCTGTCACCTCAGGAAGAACAACGTTCCCGCCAGCACTTGGTAGGAGGTCATGTGGCCATCCGATTCGCTCGGACATGGAAGTGTCAGTCTTGGGCAGTGAACCTCTGTGGCATCGACACCACAGTAATGGACCCGAATGAAATTGTTGGCACAAATGGTTCGATGTTGCATCTCCTGTGGGCGTTGCCATCATCGCAGTGGACCAATCCTGGTGGGAAGTTTAGGCAACTCCACTGTGGACAGTCCTGGCGTTTCGACGAGTCCTTTCGACGAGTCCTTTCGGCGAGTCCTGCCCAACAAGGCACGGGTGGATGCTACGTGCCTCGAACCCAGACTGCTTCGCATGGCAGGAGATCTATCGCGACCAGCTGGCCGCGTAGAACCTACCCACTGCACTCGCATATGGTCTTGCTGACTTGGACTGACAGTGGATCTTAGCATGGTGGTGGAGGTGTATCTTGCTCCTGTCAGCGCCCCCTGTCAAGGCGTAGAAGGCTCATGGTGGCGGTGCATTCTTTGGGCTGTCGCGTTTGTGAAGTCCTGGCATGGGGTTGGAAAGCTGACGGGTAGGTCGAAATGAATAGACAAGGCGTGACCCCAGAATCGATGGGCTTTTTCGTGGGGTGGGATAGCCGTCGGATACCTGGTCGCCACGGGAACGAACCAGACTGCTCTGCGGAGTCCAGAAGTTGTTCAGTTGGACAGATATCTCGTCCTCCTCGAGGAAGGATGACCCAGACTGCTCCGCGGATGCGCTTAGCTCTCAGCTCGGTGGGCCCCTGGAAGACTGTGGCTCTGGCGCTGGCTCTTTGCTGGCCTTCTCCTATATGTGCAGGATGCGCGAGGGGGGCTATGTCGTTGACTCTGTCCACCGCCTGACTCGTCAAATGGTAGCTCCGTTGGTAGGGTCCCGACCAGGCATCAATCGTTGTCCCGTATGGAACTAGCAATTTTCTCTCATCAGAAGGAAACTGGGCATTATCAGCTGGCCGCAATCGCCGAGCTCGGGCACGCCTTTCTCCTTAACGACAACTTGCAGCAGCCGTCGTCCAGGGGTCGAGGAAATCGGACATCTCCATGCGCTAGATGGCGCGATCTGCGAAAAGTCGCGGTGCCAAACAGTTTGGAGTCAGTGCATGGTGGGATTGCCCAGGATTGCACCCGGGGCGGGCGCGACGTGAGCCTGCCGCGTCAGCCCGTGGCGTGGCAAACAGGTCGGTGAAGTCGAACCACCAGTCGTCATGTCGATTCAAGCGCTTTTTGATGGCGTTGTCCATGCTGTATGAACAAGTATGTGAGACAGAGCAGCATAAACGAGAGCAAATATTCACATCGGATTCGGAGCTCCATCATCCAGGCGCAGCAGCTTGGTCTTCACCCACCTGTTGCCCCTCGCCATGTGACACCCAGTATTACCTGCTCCATGCTACTCGTTGTGCTACCTCTCCCTGCGCACTGCGGTCGGGACCAAGGCGAACTCCTGGGGCTGTTCTCGTCAAAAGGCGTCGTACATTCGGATTCGAAAGGTCGGATTGCGATGACGTGACGTTCTGTAGGCAGTGCGCAGAGCCACGAGTGAGAGAGACATTCGGTCAGTCAAAGGCGAGCCACGATGAATCACGCGCAAATCAAGTTGGTCAGTCAAAGGAGGCCAAGTCGACTCACCTTCCTCTTAGCTTGGATGAATACATCACTGCCTACCACCGTCGAAGGTAGGGGCACTGTTGGATCCCTCGCCGCTCGTGATGGTGAGGCTACCGCCTTCGCGACCTTGTGACGAAGCCTAGCCTCCTCAAAGAGATGCCGCCGTCCCTCCTAAACGAGAGCAACCCGATGACCAGATGACACGAAAATGCCGTTTGCAGCTGTCGATGAAAATGATCGAAAGCCACCCTCGACTGTTGCCGCCCTCTCCCTCATCGACGTTGGAGCCGTATTTCCGTCGGATGGGTATGGCACACTCGCATGAGTGACGATGGACCCCAGACACGATGCATCTTCCCTTGGTACAGGCTACCGCGCTAGCACTCTTGCCACCGATGGAAGAGAGTCGATGAAAAGCTCTTCATGCTTCGGTACGAATACCGCCCTTGATGAGCACGGGGCCACCCAGTCGTTGCATTCTCCTCGCCTTTGTTCAGTCGCTTCCTCCTCTCAACGAGGGACGGTCTCCAGATAAAATGAAGCCGATGCGCCAACTCATCTTGTCTGAGGATAGGACGGAATTGAGTTTGCCGCAGGGATCTGGTGGGCACAAGACTAGCGAACAATTTTGTACACTCGCGAGATACTATCCCCCGTTCGATGGTAGACCAGATGGCCCAGAGGAGCTTTACGAATCACGTCTGGCTTTCGAACGCAATCTTTCATGACGAAGTGGATACACCTCTCGCTTCCGCGTGTTGAAATTATTTGCCTCCAGTTCCACGGACATGAGATATACCGCCAGATGCACATCTGATGGCATCTCCCGTCGTCAGAATGAATGAAGCCAAGAGCCTGCTCCCTCGCCGTTGCCCCACTTGAAGAAGACAACGCACGTCTGCCCAGAATGCCGGATGACAAGGTGATGGAACCAGAAGCTCGTTGTTGGCTTGTCCCAGAGGAAAAGTCAAGGGATCTGCGTGGCGGCCGCCAGTATCACCCACGTTCTCTCGAATGAACGCCCACCAGTCAGGAGGAAGTCGCCGCCGTTGCCACCATCCGTGTCCTCCAAGCTGAGACAGCAACGACCGACAGGAAGTGTTGCCTCCCATGAAGCTTCATCGCCTGAATTGCCCGGTCGCCCGTAACCAACTTTATTGAGCCTTTTCTGTCAGCGGAAGGACCCGGCTCGAAGAGAAATGTCGCCGCCGTTGCCACCGGAGGAGGATCCCGCGAGGGTCGAAACGCCTCCGCTGTCGTGCGCGAAACTCACGGGGCCGAAAGTTCGACATTCGGTTCCCAACTGCAGGCTGGCTCCGTGGCCTCGCTCTGTGCACCAGACCACGCCCATCCCTCTTAAGAGGATCCGTACGCCCCGCATATCCTCAGTTCGTTATGGGCTGTTGAGGATGCTGCTGATCCTCGTACACGGGGGATGCAGAGCCAGTGACAACATCGTGATCATCCGTTCCATCGTGATGATCGGTGCCTTCAACTTCGACGGGCCAATCCATGAAACTACTGTTAATCCCTGCCGAATAATGCTCCCATCATTTGCGAAGCCATTGCCCAACGGTACCCCAGTAGCTTGTGCCTGCCGCATGATGCTCCTATCTGCGAAGCCATTGCCAACAGGACCCTGAATGGAGCATGCTATATTGGAGGGAGAGAGCGAGACTCATAGCTAAAAGCGAGATTGATCAATATTGCCGCCATGACCTGGCCATGACCGGATGCTGAAGATCCAACACTGATCGTGATCCTGGGAGGGATGGCATTTTTTCAGATTCGGCGCAGATGATGAACAAAAGAGGGTCTTGGCAAATGAGCGGATGACACGTGCACTCACGAGGTCCAGATTCTTCGTTGCGTCGCCGGTAGTTACCACTTTCGATCGCAATCTTCCCCAACGAAGAGGTCTCGCTGGATAGAGCCAGATTGCGGATGGATGGTACCTCGCCGCTCCCGCTCCCGCGCATTGACATTTGCCTGTTTCAACGACGAGAGATTGGAGATGGGTGTCGTTAGATATGCTTCTGGTGGCCGTCGCCAGAATAAGGTGAGCCGCGCGCGTCGACGCCGGGCATCGAAGCCGTAGTCCACATTTCGGATCCCCCCGTCGTCCCGGCGATCGTCGACGGGCACCGTCCCCCCACCCCCTTTGTCTTTGTGACCTCCCTTGACGGAATCCGTCAAAACCTGCTTTTTCAGCTCTCCTGCTTTTTCAGCTCTCCTACGTCGTCGTCTTAGGGAGCGCTGCACACTTTGAATATATTTTGCCCCCTTACGGCTCTGAGCTCTCCGGCAGGGTGATTACTCACATTCTCGTCCCAATGCCAATGACGTACTAACTCGTCATTGTCCAAAATGACATGCCAACTCGAACTCCGGAGCGAGAGACCCGTCGCGAGTAAGAGTCCGGACGAAGCCGAGACGGCCGCTCCCCCGTCGCCCCGCCGCCTTCCTCCGCGATTCTGCCGGGCCGGCGTCCACATCACACGTCGATGCCCCGTCGCCGTCGACGCCGAGCCCGCCCCCCGGCGCGGCGCTCCCCCTGCCTCGCGCCGCGACCGTGCCCGTGCCGCCCCCCTCCCTCGCCGGACCCGTCCGAAAGAAGCAGACGAGGACGAGCCGCGGACTCTCCGCCGCCGCCATGATGCCCCCTCTTGTTCTTGTCCCCTCGCTCGCGTCGCCTCGGTCGGCTGTCGGCTGCCGCCGTTGCAAAAATGAGATCACATGAACCCATCACGTTATCACAAATATGTCACGTGATATCCCTGTCCCGTTTAACTTCTGTGTAGACAGAAGTGCAGGATGCCAACTTC
>JALLOV010000321.1:0-11423 GCA_036939655.1 Thalassiosira allenii | reverse complement strand
TAACAACGGCAGACAATCATCAAGTTTTTGATATAAGCTCTTCGCCTACCTGTGTGGGTCGCAGCATAATAATCAATGGGAACAAGACACTGATGATTCAGGAGAACGACCAGATTAAGTACCTCGTGCGTAGAGGACGCCCGCAAGTTCACTTCTTACACACAGTGTCAAAACTGCGAAACCCTAAGGAGCATGTTTCTTACTTGCTGCATTCTCTTGAGTAATGATTGATTGTACTCGCCGAGTGAATCCAACATAAGAACATTTTCTCCTCTTTTTTGCACCTCTTGCAATCTCTTACAAATGAAACTAAAAGCTCCTCTGCTGCAACTGCCATCCCAGAGAACAACTTGCAATAACAGTTCATTCTTGGAGGGTCTCTTTAACTTCATGCCCTAAAAATATCTAAGCTTGGGCAAGGTGGAGTGAAAAAATCAGCATGGTCAGCCAAACTGGAGGCAGAGCATTCATCTTGGTAGCGATACTCGTTTCATGCTGGGTCTTCTTGGAGGGCTCTTCGAGTATCGCCACACTACCAGGTGACAGGCCAAGCTTCTTCCTTGTTTCTTCAGCCTCGGGAGTATCAGTACATTTATCTTCAACCCATTTGCAGCCATTTCCTTGCTTGCACTTCTTCTTCGTATTGAGATTGCTGCACTTAATTGTTGCGTCTCTCTTTTTATCTCTCTGGTCATGAGGGACTACCACAAAGACCCTTGCGCTCGTAGCTTGGCCATTGCAGTCTGTCGCGCTAAAATCGACAGTATAGCTGCGACCATTCTTGTTGCCATCACGTTGGGCCCGCACATTGAACAATGTCTTGCCAGTAATGTAAATATCTTCGAGATCCCTGTCGTTACGCCCTTTCCCACCGTCTTCGCTAGAAGCGACAGAAGTTATTTCCAAGCGTACATCGTCATCGCAACAAACATCTTTACTTGTGACCGCAAAATCTCCGACTAGGTCAAGCTCCCAATATTCTCCGTTTGGGGGCCACAGTGTAAGCGCTAGATTTTCCTGGCCAATCAAAATTGCGGGCTGGGTAGTATCTTCAACGATTACGGGGCGAGTAACCTGAGTTGCAGAGTTTCCCATTTCATCCTCAACATCATAAGTAACACTGTACAACCCGACAGAGCCTTCCAAATTTCCTGTCACAGGATTGCTGGAAATGATTGATGCGCTGAGGTCTCCATCACATGTGTCGGTAGCAACAGCTCCAAGATCAACATAGCCCGGACCGCACTCGTGAAAGGTGGGCGAATCACCAACAAGGGTAATGGCAGGCTTGATGTTATCCTCAACCGTCATGCTGCCGACACACACATCAAAGTTGTTGTCTGCGTCCACCGCAGTGAACGTGACCGGGGTGGTGGTTCCAGCTAGGAATACGGATGGAGCATCGTTGGTCACATTGGGGCTCTGATCACATGAGTCAGTGGCCACAACAGTGTCAAAGAAGGAACGGAGCTGGCTGTCTTCGTAAGGAGTGCCTTTGGGAATACTTCCGAATGAACTGCATTCAACCACCTTGTCAATGCATCCTGTGATTTCGGGCGGAGTCGTATCAGGAAGCAGACTGCCATCAGCGGCCGGCGTTGTGCAGCTTGCGCTTATTTGTGTACCCCGTTCCATCATTTTGAACTGAACAGGTGAGGTCGCACTCAGATTGACGGCGGATGTTGTGGGAATTGTCAAGGATATCCCGTACGGGATATTTTTGAGGGCACTGTAGTCAACCCCAAAATAATGAGGACCATTGTAACCTTCACCATTCCATTCGCCACATAGTGCAAGAAAGAATATGCCAAGATTAGAAGAAATGAGTTGAATATGCAACTTACAATACAAGGAAAAGAAATGTTCACCTTCGAGGTGGAAGTAATGTTCACCAAGCATTTGCCCATCCTGTTCCACTTGGACAGAGTAGTCCAAACTGTCATCATGCGAACCACCAGGTGTGCCGGTCGACCCAAACCACTCCAGGCTCTCTTCACGGAAATCGTGGCGCCCGGACCAACATCGGCGTCTACCATGGCCATTTCCCTGATTCCTTCGAAGACATACTCACAGTCCATAACAATTTTTCCAAAAGGATTCGTTGCATCTCTTGCATTAGTGAAATCCTTGATGTGTGCGAGTTCGGATTCATCCCAGCCTTTAGGAAACGCCGATTCCGCACCTGCTCCAGACATGATACTGCGCCCTTTACGATCTGCAGATAAGTTCCCTAAGCAGCACACTTCGAGACGAGAACACTCATCACAGCAGCCCGAGTTTCTATTTGGGTCACATCCTAGGTCTGTGATCAAAGTCGTTTTGAGTGTAGAATCTTGCATCTAATGTAAATGAAGTCCTACAATACACTTACCTGCGCTTAGAGGGTTTGGACTTCCCTCTATTGGGCTACAGTTTGGCTCAGGATCAGTTCCTCCTACCCAAGCCAATTTGGAGCAGTATTGGTCATCTAATCCTAAGGCGTGGCCAATTTCATGGCTCAGAACTGAATCCTTCAGTGCGAACATGTAGTCGTCTCCTCTGTCAAGCATTTCGTTGTTCCAGATCCAACGGCCACGAGCAGCTCCTGCAACATCACCACAGATATCTCGATTTGTGAAAGCTGCGATAACATCCCATTGAGCAGACTCGGTAAAAGGTATGAAAGCTCGAATCTCTTCCAAAAGATGATCAGTGCCAAAGCTTGTGCATTGTCCATCAGGTAAGTCGGCAACTGGGGCACTGATGTTATCTGAAGTTAATGTGAATGTGAGGTGTAAAAATATGAGAGCGAAGCACAAGTTTCCAATATTGCAGTGCAATGGAGGAAAAAATGGACTCTACTTACCATATCGAATGTCTAGAAGAAAGTTGTCTCGGCAGGCTATGACATGACTTTGTGCCAGAAACTGAGTGAAAGCATCTCGAACAATTTTTTCGTAGCTCTCAAGACCATTCTGCCAGTCCATGGGAAATGCAACCATCCGAAGTAAGCAGCTCCCCCTATCTTCATCAGCGACGCCATCTCCATCATTATCCAAGCCATCACATTGCTCGTCGTCGACAAATCCATCGCAATCATTGTCTATGCCATCTGGAACCTCAGTCACGTTTGTGTAGAAGCCAATGTCAGGCAAGCATAGACCACCCAAGGCTTGACGGACAAATTCAGTCTGGTCATCTAGGGTGCACGCCGTGCCCACGCATCCCGGAACAGAGGTGTAGGATGAGATGGTTCCCTCGACGCCAGCCTTGCAATAATCGCTACTGTCCTCTCGCCCGCTTGGTACACATTCAGTCAGTCCAATGCAGCAGCATCCTAGGACATTCCAGATTACTGTGTCCCCGTTTGAGAGAGTAAAGGAAGTGGTCCAATCCTCAGGGCCACCGCATATGAATGGAATATCATCAAGCGCACGCATATTTTGCAGAACAACATCACGAAGGAAGCGTGTGCTGATGTCGTAAGTTCCTGTGTTACCTGCATACTCGATGACGGTGTGGCTTCTCTTCTCCTCAAAACTAAGCTGCCGTACTTGGTGGCCCTGATCATCTATAACGCCATCCACACCTTGAATAGTATGTTGACTTTGCTCAAGAGGCCCCTCATGAGAGCTGATGATGTTGCTAGTTCCACGAAGAGACTGGCTGCTAATGTCATTCACACTTGCGGCTAACGTTGGATTCATTTTTTCATGCCAGAGCTGAGCCTGTTTCAGCTCATCCTGTCGAGGTTTGTAAGGCAACTCAAAAGAATGAGATTTGAGATCACTTGAGTGATTTGAACGTCAGCATATCTTACCACCTTCCCTTTCATCCTATCGCTGCCTCCCAGCCCACGCCTCAGCCAAGAGATGAGGCTCAACCTGCTGCCACGAAAGGTAGTCTTTTTGTCAATTCACGGTGAGGATAAGAAGTAAGAGTCGAATAATACAGCAATAGACACCAAACATTAGTACTCACTTGATCAGATAGATCAATATCACCTCCTTCCTCGTTGATGGTCTATCAAGGATTCGATTCGGAAGTATCGAAGGAAAAGATCATGAACAAATGCTGTTGCTCATATGATGCCATTGTAGACAGAGAGAACTCACAATTGCCACCTCTTCCTTTCCATACACATCATACGCCAAGACCCTTCCATATTGTTGCCTTCCCGCCTCGGCAAGGAAGGCAACTAGCATCATATTGGTTTGAATTATCTTCAACTTCATTGTATTGTTTGGGCGTGAATAATTTTTGTGATCATGCTAACAAAAATAGCATGATGCTGCGCGCGGTTTCATTTATCTTGCTATGAATTTCGTTTCCTTTTGACACTGTCAAGTACTTGCTTGACAGTGTGTCTAGTTTCTTTGACACTGCCAAGGGGTTCTCGTTTCCCCTTTCGACACTGTCAAGTATTTGCCATTGAAAGGTAGCACATAACAAAGCTCAATGTAATAATTCCTTCTTTGCTATGAATTTCATTTCGTTGACACTGTCAAGTATTTGCTTGACAGTGTCTAATTCTTTGACACTGCCGTTTCCTTTTGACACTGTCAAGTATTTGCCATTGAAAGGTAGCACATAACAAAGTTCAATGCAATTCCTTCTTTGATTCCTATCCTGGAAAAGAATGTCTGTACACATGTCTCAGCCGCATACATCATACATCCTTTCTTGGTGTGATGTGTATTATCTTCAACGTGCTATCTCATTGACACCTTCCATCATTCTCCCCCCGCCGGCGGCCCCCGTCCCACCCGTAGAGTCGGCCTGTAGTGTGCAGAGTGCAGATAGCGCTGCGCGCTCGCCACGCCACAAAGCGATCCGAGAGGCCGCAGAGAGGCGAGGCACGGACGAGAAGCTCCTCACCGTCGTGCCCGCCGCCGCTCTCCCAGCTGGCTGGAGCTGGAGGTTACTGAGGGGATTTTTTGATGTGTGACGCTCCAAAATAGATACTAATTCCGCTGTTACATCATATGCGCGCTAAAATAAATACTAATTCCCTTTTGGCCAGAGCATTCCCCTCCCTCCCGCTGTTCACTTTGCCGCCCGCTACCCGACGCCGACGGACAATGTGTCACAGCATGAAGCTCCTGCCATCCAATCATCCTCATCGAACCTCCTCGGCCTCGGCCTCGGCCTCGGCTCCACCAAACGGTTCAACGCCTACGCCCCCATCGAACATCCCCAAGCACCTACGCAAGGCGGCCGGATCGAAGAAGCCCGATGTCCTCCCCGACTTCCTCCGAGATCATCCCTCGCTCACCCTGGCCGACCTCAGCGAGACGTTTTACGATGGGCGGTGAGTGCAAGAGGGCTCGCCATCGTCGAATGTTGTGGTACTATTCGATATCTGAGGCGGCTGATACTTCGTCCACCCAACATTTTTGTTGCTTTGTGCAGGTCCGCGCTGCACATGGCGGCCTGGACGGGCGCAATTTCCAATGTCTCCCTACTTCTGGATATGGGGTGCGACATCGACAAGATATCCACGGGAAACCACAATTATGGCAAGAGTCCAATATTTTTCGCCGTCACGAGGAGCAGGGAGGACGTCATGAACCTGCTGCTCGACCGGGGAGCCAACGTCTTGATCTGTAACAACAAGGGCCAGAGCGTTTACAGCATAGCTTGTTCTCATTTCGGGCCGGAGCTGATAGATCGCATCAAGGGAATAGAGATCGAGCAGGAAGATAGGAGCAAGCCTCTCAACGGCTGGGTAGACTACAAGAAAACTCACCCGGACGGAAACGTGTACGGTGATTTGGATCTGCGTTTCCTTGGCCGCCCGTTATCCGAGAGTGATGTAGTGAAAGACGGGGTAGTCAACCCCACCACGAAAGAAACGCGGAAGGGCAATTTCTCCAGGAACAATCCGCATGCCTACAACTCGAGGAAGCAGAGGCACAGTGCAAAAGCAGGCAAGAAGAAGCAAACCCAGCCTGTAACCATATCAGAGGAAGAGAAACTAGAACAAGAAAAGCATTGGGAGCAAGTCCAAGAGTCATTGCAGAAGAGTGACGCTTGGGCACTTTTCTCTTCGCTACTTTCAATCGTTCAATTCTTAGAGGGGAAAAAGATACATTCGTCTTGGGTCGTCGAGAGTGCTTCTCGTCTCCAATTCCTGGCGAGATTGGAGCAAGCTCTTTGCAGAATTTCACATGAAGATGTCATGAAGACCTTTTCAGAGGCAATCATTTTCTGTGGAAGCGGGGACAGACACGCAACGCTGGCGAAAAGAATGCTGACAAAAGCAGCAGGTGGCCAAAATGATAATGCTGCGATGGAATCAAAATCATCCGCTAGGACACTGTCAGAACATGAATGTCTTCGGCTGGATCAATTCTGGAAGGATGCAGAGGTTGCATCGAGGAGCAACGATTCAAAGACGGCCTTCGTGTCCTTGATCAAAGTTGTAGTCTTTTGGGATGCAAAGGGATGTTCGTGGCTGAACGATTGTACCACAAGATTGCACAATATACTTGAATCAGAGTCAGTGATAGATGATGCCGTTGTGAAGGATTTGGTCAGCCATTGTGAAGACATTGATAACAGACACACTGCCCTCTTGAGGAAAATGGTTACGAATACGCTGAGCAACGGCTCTGAGAACAACGACGCTGCAGATGAAGCAGCAAAAGACTGCAAAGAAACACGAGCATCCAGAAAAACAAAGAAGAAAGAGCGTACAATTCCTGATCGTTACCATTCGATCATCAGGTTACTGAAGGAAGAATCTGGCAGAGGCTCCATTGGCCCCTCATGGTCAGTACTTATGAATGATAATTCAACACTGAATGGGTCACCGAAACATCTATCTCTTCCATGTCCACCAAAGTGAGTTGATTCTCCTAGTGACTTAGATTGTCTCCGTTCAAAGCTGCATGATACAATTAACAAACAAAGCAGAGAGTTGGGAGATGAGCCGAATCTTGACAAGTTCATATCGTTTGACTCAGAGTTTAGATCAGAAGATGGCACCACTGAGCTTGCAACCATCCAATTCAGTGTGTTGGAGGATGGTGCGCCTCTTGCCTGGGTGGTAGATTTGAACCCAGACCCAAGCGATGTGACTTTTTCGGCAAAGACATTCCTTCGTTGGTTGTTTCTCGAGAGTGACGCACACCTCCTCGGGTTTGCTCACAGACACGATATTCACATGATCTCTAACTACATCGGGGAAGAAATCCCAGTTTCTACTAGATTTTGGGATCTCCAATTGCTGGCTGTACACAAAATGATGGCAGAGGATCCGGGCGACAGCAGGGTCATTTCGTCGCTACCTGGGCTTAAGTCGTGCTGCTCTTACTTTCTTGAAGCAAGCGGCAGGAGGAACCGCCTACAGAATCATATGTATGCAAACTGACTGGACTTCGTGGGAGCTGTCAAAGATCGAACAGTGTTCCGACTGGGCAAGGCGGCCACTGACTGCCAATCAGCTCGAATATGCTGGGCTTGATGCAGCGGTGCTTCTTGTACTGCTGGCGCAAATGTACAGCTGAAGGCGGAATACTAGAGAGGAAGAAAGTCACAACTATCCCAGAGCTGCTCAAAGGTGCGGATGCAAGGCGGCAACCCGATAGAAGAGCTAATCAAAGCAGACATTCTAAACGTAATGGAGAAGAGAGCAAAGTAACACTATTGATATTTGGATTACATTACTCTAAACAAACTATTACATATTGCCAGAAAAATCAACAACATACCTAGAGCCACTAGCTGGCGCCATCACATCTAAGCCCAATCCTTATTACTCAAAATTGCCCAACGGGGAAGGCTGAGCACGTTGCAACATGTTCAATCTTCGTTCCCTTCAATGTAAAGCTTGCCTTTAGTTTCAGCATGAGGTTCTTTGACCCCAGCATAGTGTTGACCACACGTATAGTTTGAGTGACCTCCTTCATGCTGCTTCCCACAGTTATAGGCACAGTAGTTGACGTGGGGGGCTCCATGTTCATCTTAACGTACTTTGGCACTGCGACCTGCAGGTGTAGGCCGTAGAGAGGGCCATCGTTGGCGTTTACGAATCTCGCGACCAGGACGGATTTTTGCTTGTCCATCAGATCAGGCTTGGTGCACTTGAACTGAACTGTGAGGCCCTGGTGGGTGAACCCATGGACCCTAACCTCAGGGGGGGGAGCCAACTCCGCTGGCGGCGCAGAGAAATGGTCGGAAAGTAGATTAGCATCAATACGAGAGGAAGATTCTGCACCGTCGGGCATGGCTGAGGGTCGAGAGATGTTCATCTCGAGTTGCTTCTGCAAATTTTCGACCTCGGTCACTTTGGCAGCGACGGCTGCCTCAAGTGTTTGGATCCTGGAGCTCAGCTCTTGCTGCACCTGAGTGGCGGCCTTTTTAGTATCAGAAAGTTCGGTGCTCAGAGAGTCACACACCAAAACGGTTTCTTCAATTTCGGTTGAAAGCTCCTCGATTCGATGTGACATCTCTACCTGAGTTTCTTTCTCGTTGACAAGCTCGTCAAGTCTAGCCGCCGATTCATCGTTCATTTTTTCCACCTGTTTAGTTAGCGATGAAATGCTTGCATCGGCCACCTCGATTCGGCTTTGTTGTTCTTCTAAATCGATCGTGAGCTGCTTTGCCTTTCCTTCAGCATCATCGACCTGCTTATGAGCCGATGCGAGCTCCTGCTTAAGGCTCTCCACCTCAGTCTCCTTCGCAGCTGCGATCGATTCGATTTGCGACTTCAAGCTGTCTTTCTCGGCCAAGAGCTCATCCATCATCTGTTTCTGCACATGTCCATCATTCTCAACTGATTGTGGCTCTTTCCTCCAATTAGTAGTGTCATCGAAGAGGCAGGAACGGACATCCTCAAGCTCCTTTTGAAGGTTCGCTAATGCTTCTTTGGAGGCAGTGAGTTCTGCCTCTTTTGATGCAGTGATTTCCGCCACCTTAGTTTCAAGTTCTTCTATCTTGGATTGCATGGATTCTTCTTCGGCCATGGCATCATCCCTCTCTGTTGTGATGGCTGTTAGTTCCTTTCGCAGATTCTCTGTCTCTTCCTTCTCGGAGGCAACTTCAAGCTTTAGTCTCTCCATCTCGTGTTCCAAAGAGTCTCTTTTGGCACTCACATCATCCCTCTCCTTTGCAATGTTGACCAACTCAGCCTGCATCGAGTCATTTTTGGCCAGCAGCTCATTTCTCTTGATGGTGACATCATCGAGTGATTCTTGCACAACTTTCAGTTGCTCCTGCAAGCCCTCAAACTGGTCTTCCTTGATTTTCTCTTGGTCGCCGGTGACGGCCTCCTTGGCATCCTCAAGCTCGGTGCACTTTTTATTGGCGTGCTCCAACTCCAGAGAAAGTTGTTCAATGCGACGGTCCGCCTCTTCCTTTTGAGTCGCCAGCTTATCTTTCTCGCTCGTCAGCTCCGCCATTGCCTCCACATGGCTGGCCTCCAATGAGTTCAGCTTTTCCTTCACCTGCTTTGACTCGATAAGATCCGCCTCGAGCGTTGTGATTATTGCGCTGAGGCTCTCTTTTTCCTGAGAAGCAGCCTTCTTGGCGCAATCGAGTTCATCGCCGAGAGAGGCGCACTTCTCATTGGCACTTTCCAGCTCTGTGGATAGATCCTTGACGCGAAGGTCTGCTTCCTCCTTCTTAGTTGCCAGCTCCTTCTTGTCGTTCTCCAAACTTGCCAGTTCCTCTGCATGCTTGTCCTTCAACGATTTGACGTGGCCGTCGTGTTTCTCCTGCGATTGTTTCGATTCGATCAAATCCGCCTCGAGCCCCGAAATCTTCGCGTCGAGCCTCTCCACCGCCAGGGCAGCGGCGTCCTTGACACCATTCAACTCCGTGTCCAGCGAAGAACACTTTTCGTTGGCCCTCTCCAACTCATCTGAAAGGCTTTCGACGTGGTGCTTGATCACCTCGTCCTGACTGGTGAGCTCTTTATTCTTGAGCTCCAAAGTTGCCACCGCCTCGGCGTGACTGGTCTCCATCGACGCCAAGACGCCATTCAGCTTCTCCTCCGCCTGCCTCGATTCCGATAGGTCTGCTTCGAGGGTTGCTACCTTTGATTCCAGTCTCTCTTTCTCCTGCGCAGCCTGACTAGTCAGCTCTTCAATGGCATCCGCGTGACTAGTCTTCATCGACGCCACGGCGCTATTCAGCTTCTCCTCTACCTGCTTTGACTCCACTAGGTCTGCCTCGAGGGTTGCTGCCTTCGATTCCAGTCTCTCCTTCTCCCGCGCGGCGGCCTCCCTGGCGTCATCAAGCTCGACGCGGAGCGAGGCACACTTCTCGTTGACACCTTCCACCTCGGCGGACAGTCCCTCGATGCGCTTCTCCGCCTCCTCCTTCTCATTCAACAACTCTCTCTTCTCGCTCTCGAGGGATATAACGGCGCCCTGGAGCTCGTCCTCCCCCTTCTTCGACTCCGCCAGATCCGACCGGAGCGTCGCGATCTCCCCGTCGAGCCTTTCCAGTTCCAGCGCGGTCGCCCCCTTCACGCCGTCGAGCTCGGCGACGAGCTCCTTGTGCTTCTTAGTAGAAACCTCCAGCTCTGAAGAAAGTTCCCCGATGCGCCGGTCCGACTCTTCCTTCTGGCTCATCAGAACCTTGTTCTCGCCCTGCGACTCCTCGAGGTGCTCCCGCGCCAGTTCCAGCTCCATCTTCAAGTTTCCGACCTCCATTTCCCCGTCGTTCTCGATTCGAGTTATATCCGTTTGCAAGGCATCCACCCGCGCCTGCAGCGTCGAGTTCTCCTCCGAAAGCCGATCCCTCACGGCCATCGTGTCCTCGAGCGTCTTCCTGACCCTCCCCAGCTCATTTTGCAGATTGCCCACCTCGGCATCCCTGTCCTCGCGACCTCGGTTCACGCTCGTCTCGAGATCGTTCTGAAGGCTCTCCACCTCCCTGGAATTTGCCGCGGTGATCTCCGCCACCTGATTCAACAGCGATTCCACCTGCCGCTGCATCGACTCCTTCTCCGAGGCGAGCTCGTCCCTCTCGGCAGTGAGGTCGAGCATCTTCTGCAGCACGAATTCGTACTCCTTGTCCAGCGCGGCCTTCTCGTTGGATATGGCTGCCGCTTCCTTCTTCAGCCTCTCGACCTCCTCGGCATCGGCGGACCTCACCTCCTCGAGCTCCTTCTGCAAAGATTCGTTCGCGACGACTAGATCGTTGATCTCCCTCTGCAGCGAGAGCCTATTCTCGTCCGTCGACCCGCCCCGCTCCCCGGGCCGCGGCACGTCGAACGACACCGCCCTCCCGTTCTCCTCGTTCTCGTCGAACCTGTCGTTGAACGCGGAGGCGGTGTTGGCGGCGGTGGGCGTGGGTATGTCCTCGTGGCTGTGGCCGTCGTCGTCGTGATGATCATTATCCATGATCCCTTCCTCCGCCTTGATGCGCCCACTCCCCTCGTCATGCTCTGCATCGTCCGAATCTACTTCCGGCGACGGAGACGGAGGGGGGCG
>JALLOV010000320.1:0-11244 GCA_036939655.1 Thalassiosira allenii | reverse complement strand
GTCGACACTCTTGGCACACGCATCAGCCGATTCACCCACACCCACGACGCCCAGCACTCTTCGTTCACCCGCGCAGCGGTCTCAAGATCTTTCGTCACAAGACAGAATGCTGCGAACCCAAAGGACGAACTCTTTGATTCTTGGCGTGTCTTGTTGTGATGGCAACAGAGTGAGATGTCCAATGATCGCGTTTTTGGTGAGTGGTGAATCCACAACTTGATCCGGTCGAGTAACTGTCATTATATCATGATAATGAGTGTGCTAAAGAAGCTTCCTTAGCGTCAGTAATCTAAGAGTAACTTTTTGTATCTTGAGGAGAAATCTCCCGCCTTTTTGTGCAAAGGTCTGCATGCATGGTTGGCGCTTTCGCAACTCCCTCCAACTCCAACTTGGACTCCAAGCTACAAGCCAACCTCCTTAACCGGACAGGCTTCACCCATTGGATTTGCTGGTGCACATGCACCGATTCATCCTCGTCCGACCAAGCCAATCGATCCTCAGGATTGCCTGCGACGCGAGCAAAGCCGGAATGTTTGCGCCAACATCACATCACCGGTGCCGCTCGATTCCAATGCAGGGGGAAAGAATGAGCCGCATCCACCCGGCGCCTCTCGATATCGCCAGCACTAGCGACTGCGAAGATGATCAGCTATCCGCCTCTTCGTCGATGGAAGCTGCGAGGCCCGTCGCCGCCGTCGCTGCGCCCGTGGCGGCCGCCGCTGCCCCTGGCACGAGCATAACACACACAGCCAGCGATGACGGCGATGATCAGCAATCCACCGCCTCGACGACCTCCTCCTCCGCTGCCATCGCAACGCCCGCGGCCGTCCCCGCCCCTGGCATAACACCCAAAGCCCAGTGGGCCGACGTCTTGGAGCACGTCCGCCAATCTCCCAGCCAGTGGATGGCGGCTGTCAGGCACGTGGCCGGGTATCTCACGGCAGACGACGTCAAGTCTCTCCGTCTAACAGGCAGCAAGTCTATGCACCTCACGGATCCGTCGCTCACCTGCCACCTCTTGCTGCGGATGGACAGAGCGCCGTTTTTCGCGGCGGATACCGACCTGTCGGACGATCAGGCGAGGAAGTGGCTGGATACCCGTAGTCGACTCGTCATCAAAGACGTCGATTCGAGCATCTGTCCGGATCGAGTTCAATACTTGACGGCCAATGGATACTTGGACTCGATCACTCAGCTCATCATATTTGACTGCCATGCCCACCAAAAGATCATTAGTACGTTGGCTCAGCTGCCGAATCTTAACTCGCTCGTGCTGGCCGACCACGACCAGGAAAGCGACCAGGAGCAGGTTTTGGACGACCTGGAGGCGATAGTGGCTATCGTCGGGACGATGGACGACCTCAAGCATTTGGACATGGAGTTCGACTGCACCGTCCACGGCAGCCGTCTTTCCTGCCTGAAAGATCTGCGGGGGCTGGAATCGCTCAGATTACGGGGTTTCGAGCTCTCGGATGGCATCAATCACCTGAGGGGACTCAGGTCGTTGAACTCTCTGCACCTCTGCCACGGCAACTTCTACTCCTCTCCGTCTACTGACATAAACGAGAAGGACTTGCTGAACCTGTTGGGCCACGCCCAACTCCGGCACGTTCATTTGGAGGGGTTCGACGGCTTGACAAACGTCGGCCTTCGACCGTTTTGCAATCGCCTCATGTCAGTGGAGCGCCTAGTCTTGAAGCACTGCCAGGACCTCGGCGAGGAATGCCTCGAGAGCATGGGGTGCATGGAGGACTTGACTGGTCTGCACATAATCATTAGCGCGTACGATGACGCGCCAATGTTTGACACCGAGAGCTTGCATCACTTGAATTCGCTGACGAAGCTCAAGAGTCTCAGCCTGTTTTACGTCCTGGAAGACATGTCGTACTTGAGCGCTCTGTGGGGGTTGAATTCCTTGGAGACTTTGAATATAGCACTGGAGGATGAGGTTGATGCAGATGAATTGACATCTTGGTGCGAGACTATAATATCACCAGCATTTGCCTCATTGCGGAAACTCCGGATATTCTCTGAGGATGGGCCGGTAATGACTCGCCGTTGCGGGAAGGTGGAAGTAGAGTATGCCAAGTTCAACTTTGGAGATTTGGTATACCTGGATTAATCTAATTCTTGGCTGCGGCCAAGGCAATCATGACACACACCATTGCAATAATGGATACCTGTTTTGACATCAGTGAAATAACAACTCTTGTATTTCAACCTCACAGTATGTTGTACTCTGTTAATTCACTGTACTGTACAGACATAATATTATCAGCAAAAAGTAGCAACCTCGCTCCTCTCACAAATGATTGAGGTCTCTAAGCCTATAGAGCATTGCCCAGGTATCGTATGCACCTCTCAGGGATCTTTTTGTCCGAGCTTCTACTTTATTTTGCATCGCTCATGAGAAAAAACGACATGCTCAAGTGTGTTTCATTAAGGAGTTTAAGAGAGCCTGGCAGAGAGACTCGCTGGCACGCGAGGTGTCTCTCGTTCATGTCCCAATCTCTGAGCGTAGACTATGTACAGTGTGACAAGTGGCAAGTCTTGGATACTGCTAAAATATCTCAGAGATAACTGCAAAAAAGTTCACCATGACAATGAGTCTCCACGTCATATCTTTCATCGTTCAGGAACTGATTCGCTCCTCTTTGGTGTTACTCAGTGTTAATCGAATCTCGGGTATGCTGAGAAGATGTAAGAAAGGGTGTGGAAGATGATCAGATCGAGATATCTACAGTGCGACCTATGAGGTTTAGGATCATTCGCCAGAAATTTAGCGGGAACTGGCACAAGGTTGACCTGGTATCTATTTAGCCTGAAAATTTCAGACGGTTGCCTCAGAAGTTGCCTGGGTGCCATTGGTTCTCTCAGAAGATTGGTGCATTCCATTGGAGCGAGCCATGCCATCATCGAGGAAACGGGAGCAAGGCCGGGCTAGAAAGGCTAGTAGGAGAAATGGTCTGGTGGCCTGTTTTGATTGCTGTCCGCCCTTACCTCCACCCGGAAACCCGTGCCTCGACTTCTTCGAAGCGATTGAGGTTGAGCGCAAAAAATGTGGTCTGAATACAATCCATGCAATGCAGATCGTAACTGAGAGATACCCCCAAGTTTGGAACGATGTGTCCAGCCGGAATGTCGTGAGAGGGCACGACAAGTTGATTCGTGAGTTTGTGGATCACCCCCCCTCCACTTCAGATATTTTTGAGCAAGGTTCAGGAAACACATGTTTGGGAAACAAAGCATGGTGCCTTCTAGCGGTAGGCGGCACAGTGGCTGAGCACGCCCAGCATGACCTTTCTGTTGATTCTCTTCCTGCTGTTGCCCTCTTATTCTACCTTCTAAAGAGACACAACATTAGGGTATGGAAAGGATGTGGCAACACTATCACTGATGGGCTGTTCTCTGTCACCGCGGTACTGTGCTGGTTGTACCCTCCATCCGGCAGTGATTCGACTTGTCGACGCGAAGTCCATTCGGCAGCTATCACGTTTCCTGGTTTCATCTAGCGTTTCCTGGTTTACTATGGTTTCCTGAGGACCCCCCCCCCCTTCAAAAAAATGGTTGCGCACAAATTCACGAATCAAGTTGTCGTGCCCTAAGTGAAGTTTCAACAGAACAAGACGAAGTGCATGTTGTTGAAAGCAAGGGATATCAGGTTAGGAAACGAAGGGTGTCCAAGGTTGGATATTTGGTACTATCATCCACACCTTTGCCAGCCCCATTCTCAGAAGAAATCACCGATAATTTGCTTGGTGCAATTAAACAATTGGGCGGTGTGTGGGCACTGATCTCTATGCAGTCAAAGAAAGTCTTGTCTGGTATCGTGGAGCTGCAAAAGCGTATACGTCTAGCTCGGACATGTTCTAGCGATGGTGCTTGGCCGCAATGCTTTACAAGCTTGGATGCAAGAATCCAGAATGGTAACAGAACTGATGATGATGAAGACATACTTCTTGAGATGCTCGAGCCTTGGCTTGGAGCAGCAGGATCTCTGAAGGGGTTGGATGTGCTGAGCATTTTACAGACGCAGCTGACACCGGAACAGCAGAATCAGATCGACGGCCTATTTCCAACATCAATGGAAGCACCAGACGGATCAAGTATTCCAATATCATACGATTCAGATACTGGGCCCGTGGCATCAGCAAAGTTGCAGCAATTTTTCGGACAAAAGGAGTCACCGACTGTTGGCCCACCTGGGCGAACCGTCCCTGTATCGCTTTCTCTATTGTCGCCTTCGGGAAAGCCTCTCGCCCAAACCATAGATCTGCCTTTCTTTTGGACTGAGACATATCCGTCAATCAGGTCAGAAATGCGTGGGCGTTACCCCAAGCATCCCTGGCCAGAGGACCCATTGGCCGCCATAGCGACAAGAATGACAAAGAAGCAACAAATGATGAAATCGCTGGATGCTGATGGGCAACAACTGGACAAGAGGAAAGAGCGAAGTAAGCAAAGGAAGAAGAAGAGATGATTTATGCCTGCTCTTTGCCTGTGCAACTCTTCTCTTTACAAGGCAGGAAGGAAGTCACTTCCATCCAATACCATACTCTGGAAGTAATGCGTCCGATTTTGCAACTAGAGTTTGAATGATAGGAGGTCATGTCAGCCAACGAAATTGTTTAGACCCACACACACATGCCTGTTGGAAACAATTGATCGCTACTTATGGTCTACGTTGAAAAATCTGTTCTAACATCCAGGTATAAGGAGACGCGAAAGAATTGGCTCTCTTACATTGACTGGGAAAGGCACCCCACTGATCGCATCTCTCATTCACTGATAAGTGCCCAAATGGTGCCCAGCGAATCTCCCCTGGTGGCCATCCTCGAGATGACGCGTTGATACGAGGTGTTGATGGATTGGGCGTGGCCCTGCAGTTCTTGGCTGGACAGAGGAAGGATATTCAATGCAGTAGCGTATAGCTTGGCTGCGGTAGTATCATCGCCAAGCATACGGTGCCGAACTGCCCTGTTGTGTGCATCCTTAGCAAACCAAGTCAAATCCGCTACGGAATAAAAGCTGCCACGTTTCCCATCCTTGCTGGACTTGCGGTGCTTCTCCACAAGCGCATCGATCTCATCATAAACCTCGAGGACATCTTTGGTAGACGATGCGGATTGAATTGTCTTCTTCTGAATCTCGCCTAGAGACAAGTCGTAGCCACCAATGTCAAGCACGAACTTGCCCGTCTGCGACAGCTGCTGGGAGCAGAGTCGCTGGAGGCAGCTTGCGGTTTGAGGCATTCCACGCTCTTCTGCGAGTTCGGCCATTGCCTTGACGTTTCTCAACGTGGCAAATCGATTCTCCAAGCACTCGTCTTGGTTTTGGTCTGATGACTTCGATACTTCGTCGAGGTGGACATTGTTGAGAGCGTCGTAGAGACCGTTCGCTTTCAGGGTTTCGTAGGCCATCGAGTCCTCGCCAACTCCGAGCAGTATACGTAAAGCCAGCAACGAAAGCATCTTGGACACCTCAGATCGCTGAACCTCGTCCTCGCAGTTCAGTTTGAGCTCCTCTTGAGCCTGGGCCAGACGATACAGGCTTCGGCTCAAGAGGATTTGAAGCTCGTTGTTCATCGAAACTACCACGTTGCTGCTGCCAAACATGCAATCCGTGGCGTAGTCAACCGCAGTCGCGACGGAAACCAACATGCATTGGCCAGAAAACTATGGTTGAGGCGACGGAGAGATGGCGTCAGTACGAGTCCAAAGGAAGGAATGAGTGAGAAACACTGCAATACTGGAGATACAGGAGTTGCGCTGTGCACTCACCTCTGACGAGATATCGCACGCTGCACTTTCGCCTCTTCCAAACTTGGGGAGCTCCGTCTTTGTGGGGTCGAACTTGACGTCGAAATCGAGGTATCCCTTGCTGACGGCCTGGCCCTCTTCCTCCTCGCTCATCAAGCAAAAGTCATGGCTTGCAGCAAATACGTCGGCTGCGATGCCTCTCACGTCTCCACTTCCAGACTTGCCCACGCTCATCGCCAGGAGCTGGTTGCCAATGTTCCAAAGCTGCTCCGCGCAATATATGCAATCGCTCCTCTCGCCCACGAGCTTCCTCGTTGTAGGGTCGTCCCACACGAGCACGAACCTGTTTTTGGCTTCGCTATCTGCGGCAGCATTTGTATCCGCGGCGTTCTTCGAAGAATTCTTCTTCCTCCTGCCGTTTTTCTTTGGCACCTTTGCGTCTCGTACCTTGACCAACAACTTGAGGACCCCATCTAGAATATTTTCGAGAGCTTCAAAGTTCCTGGCGGTCTTATCCTGCTCTTTCTTCAGGGAAATGACATACTCAAAGTTGTCGAGGTACGCCCGGAGGATCGTGAACAACGACAACTCTGGGGTAACGGACGCATCCTTTTCCTTCAGGCATTGGTTCAACGTCTTGGAGTTCACCAGCATGTCAATCCAGCGCTCCTGCACGCCGAGCAGTATCAGCTCTCCTCCGCTCGCTTCGTTCTCGGCGCAAGAGTTGGACAGGCGCGGGAATGCGGCGAGGACCTCATCGACCGTGGATTCGGACGAAGACGAAAGGAGCTCGTTCAAGGCCGCGTCGAATTCCAGCAAGGTATCACAAGAATGGTACTTTAGCTCGTGCCTCAGGCTGCAGTGGAATAGATTGACCATGCTATCGACGGTCTTGACCTTCTCCCAAGCCTCGCGGGCGGTCTTCATCTGTGTAAAATGTGTGCAAGGAGGGGATAAATGTGAGGACATAGATCAGACGAGAAAAGAGTCACGAAGCAGACATCGACTTACGCCAGATGCGTGGTTGCCGCTCATGGAGAGGGCATACGCCTTGACGGTCATGACCTGCCCCAACAAGGCATCGGTGTCTTCCAGCGACATGCTCGATTTCTGCTTGAGCTGGATGATGCTCTGAAGCAGGTCAGACCACTGTGCGCACAAGTCATGCGCGTTCATCGAATGATACAGGGACACGGCGCGTGCGAAGTGGACCTTGGTCTCCTCGAACAGATCGTCGCTCAGCGTTTGAGCTGATGCGACGAACAACGTGCTATCCGAATCGCTACTTCCCTGCAAGAATGTTTTGACCGTCTCCAAGTATTTCTTCGCCACCTGGAGGGCTTCGTTATCCAACTGGCGGATGCCGGGCAGCTTGCGCTCTCTCGCGTTGTATTCGGCGGCAAGGAGGGCATTCAGCCTGTCGAGCATGACGAACGGTTTTCTGGGGCTCGTTTTGGGAAGCTTGTCCAGCAGAAGCCTGTAGTTGTCGGCATAGGATCCATTCGCTTCGCCGTCGGTTTCAGACACTTTGGAGATGGTCCGCCTCACGTGAACAAGGCGAATCGCCTGGAGAGCGAGGTCGAAGATCCTGTCGTTGCTGTTTGCCATGCCATTGCCGGTCGGTCCGAGCTGATTGTTGGCGGTCAAGGCCGCCGAGCCAAAGTCGGAGCTGGAAACGTCGGTAAACTTGACTGCCAATTCTACGAGGTCTCTCATCCTTTGATCGATCAACGTCTCTTCTTCCTTGCTGGGGTATGGAAGCGACTTGTGGAAGATCATGATCCGAGAGAAAGCCAACGTAGCCTTCTCGGCAACATGGCGCTTCTTGGCGTCTTCGACTGCCGATTGGGCGCGGTTCTTGATGTCGGCCCTGTCCTTCTCGAAATGATTGTTGGCTCCTGCACAGATTGGAAGAGTGAATGTGAAATGAGACTCTCATTGATGATAGACATATATCAAGTTCAAAGCTAGGATCGAGTTGTCTTGGCTCACCTTCGAGCGCAGACGTGGCTGCCCCTTCGGAGAACACAAAGTCGCCTCCGCTGCCGAGCCGCTTCATCACGTTCGAGCCAAGATCGTTGTCGCGGCCGTGTCGCTCCTTCATGTACGCCTCGATCCGATCGAGGCACATGAGGGCCTTTTCCTTCTTGCCGGAGGACTGGTACGAGACGCAAAGCAGGTAGAACGCCTCGATGGAGACCACGACGAGCTCCGCTTCCAGGTTGTGCAGCATGAGCTTGCCCTTCGACTTGCGGTCCGGGCCGTGCTCCAGCTCGTGCCTGATCTCGCCCAGGCAGGAGTTGGTCGACTTGAGGGCAATGTGGAGCGCATTACCGGCATTTTCGTACTCTCGGAGCTTCACGAAGTGGCTTCCGTGCTGAAGTCGTTTGTTTAGGAGGAGAATAGATGAATATGAGAGATAATACAAAACAATAATATAGCAAAGGCATACCAAGTGAAATGATATGAATATGGTACCTCACCTTGTAGCACAGCCTCGCGAGCGAAGGCAGGAAGCGTTGGAGCGTGGCCAGCTTCGACGCAGACAGACTCTCCTCCACGTTACAATGGCTATCGACGAACGACTCGACCTGCGCCAGGCTCTTCAGCACGAGCTTCTGCCAAGGTACGTCGTTTCCGTCGACTTGACGAGCGGAGGTCGAACCGTCGCGCGGCTCGCCAAACATGGAGGCGGCATTCGGCAGCATCGAGATCGCGTCGAAAGCCTCGTCGAACAAGTCCTTGAGCTGGTCGGCGGCCTCCCCGTTGCCGGCCGACGCCATGGCCGAGACGGCGTCGAAGCACGACGCGGCGAGGGACAGCGAGTCGTACGACGCCCTCGCGTCCCTGCGGTTGTGCTCGAGTACGGCCCTCCCGGCCCTCGAGAAGAGCTTGAGGCCGAACACCAGCTCCTGGAGGGACGGACTCCTGCCGCCATCGCCACGACTGGCAGTCGCCGAATCGGCGAGGACGGGAGGACGGCCGATGCCGCAGCGGGTGTCGATGTAGTTGAGGAACACGAGGCGGGCGGCGATGGCGCGGGCGTACCCGCCGGCCACGGCCCTGGCCTTCCTCCCCTCGAACGACGCGAGGTCGTCTCCGTCGGCGGATTTGTCGGCGGCGTTAGTGTCGTTGAAGAGCCCGGGGTTGTTCCGGATGGCCATCCACAGGTTGCGCCCGGCGTCCAGCAGCCTCGACCGACGCACCTCGCCCAGATACTTCGCCTCGTCATCCTCAGCCGGTCGTTGGGCGCTCAAATCCGTGGAGGACCCGTACAGCACCAAGGAATGGTACGCCCTGGCGGACGCGTCGCGCAGCTTCACGTAGGCGTCATTGCTCGCCTCCTTCTCCTCGTCGTCGATGTTGTCCTTGCGGTGCGCCAGGATCGCCACCGAGATCGCCTGGGGGTGCAATGAATGGATGAATCGCACGAATTATGTTATGAGTGTACATTCACGAACGTAAAAGACAACACCAAAGGTGTACAATGCACGCAAAGATGCTCACCTCCTGCAATGCATCAAGAGCGCCGTCGAGGTCCCCGCCGAGCCTCTTCGCCGTCGCTGCCTCCACGGTCCTCTTCACCTTCTTCACTTTTCGCCGGACTAGAGGTTGTAGGCACTTAGGGGACGCTTCGGCGGGGACATCGGAATCGTCGTCATTGGAACGGTCGTCCGAGTCCACGCAAATTTTGGCCTCCTCGACGACCTCGCCCTCGCCGCCGTTCTTCTCGGAGGAATCCTCCGTCTTGCCCGCGTCCTCTTCGGGCGGCGCCTTCTCGTCCTCCGACATCTCAGTCGCGGCCAGCGACTCGTCGTCCGTCGTGGCCAGCGACTCGGACCCGATCGTGGAGTCGTCCGCGACCGTGACGACGCTGTCGTCTCCCTGCGTCGCCGGAGCAACGCCATCGTCTCCGGTACGCCCGCCGTCCTCCTCCACGTCCATGGCGTCGTCGCCGCCCTCCGCCGCGGACGCCGTCGTTCCCTCGGCGCGATTGGGAGTGGGAGCGCGAATCAGCTGCATCGCCGCGCCGGTCAGCGTCGCGATGATGCCCTTGGAGGACGGTTCCGTCGCGGCCGACGCGGGGTCGTCGCCGCCCGGGGCGTCGGGCTGCGTCGCGGCCTCGGCCGCCGCCGGGGGAGCTTCTTCATCGTTGCCCGCCATGATCTCGATCACCAAGGTTGCACTGTGGGGGGGATGAATGAAGAGTGAAAAAGTGAGAGGTCTATCTTTGGTCCCGCGGTCGATAATTCCTACGTAGGTATGTTATGTTCATGTACTAGAAAATATGGAAAAACCACCAACCTTCCCCATTCACCACCTCTTCCCAAGCCATCCAACCAGCTTCAACCTGGCTGTGTTGTGCCTGTCCTGGGCCAGGCAAATCATATTTGAGTGTTGGGTCTTGGCTAGCCTGTTGGCAGACACCTCATCGGATTCAGGCTGTTTAGATTAGGGGTTGATGACGAGATCAAGAAAGAAATATATGTGGGGTGCCTCTGCTTCTTGTCGGTCCATGATGCTCTCACTAAAAGGTTTTTGGTTGTACATTTATGAACCGGGGAAGCAAAGGAAAGAAGGAGGGCAATTCCAGCGCCAACACGCATCCAGCCCGTCACAAGGCTGCCCGGGTACATGAGGGTGGACACACATGTTCGCTTAGAAAGAGGATGAGGAGGGCAGCATTGCCTGCCCTATATCACTCCAAGTAAATGAAGAGGATAATGTAGCAGTCTGCCTCAAGGCTGACCAAGCAGACAGGGGGAGAACACACCAATTCAGGTGGACAAGCTCTTGTGGTGTGCTAGGGTGGAGGAATTAAGAAGGACGGAAGCAAATTATTATGATGCAGACAACACGAAACCTCTGGCACTGATTTTAGGATGTGGCCGGAGCGAGGCTAGGGAGGGACCAGAGAAGTTCTATTTTTGATGCTGCCTCTCTTCTCTCTTATCATAGCCTTCTTGTTAAGACATACAGGGACATCTGCAGACATGATTCTCTAGTAGGTATTCCTGACTTGGTTTTTATATTAATAGCAAGGGAAACACCACTTCACCAGTGAAAGGGTAAGCCTCACTCAGATTTCGTTGCGAGAGAGCGAGGCCTGGAGAGTGAGTGCGAGCTTTGCTTTTGGTCTTGGATCCCGCAGTCGGTACTATAATAATTCCTACGTATGTACAAAGGTAGGAAAAGTCTCCTCTTCCCACAAGGAATTGCAACCTTCACCTGGCATGACACACCACTGACAGCTTCAACTATGGTGCTGTGCCTATCCTGGGCCAGGCAAACCTATGATTTCTAAGACAGTGTTTGAGCCTGTTGGCAGACACCTCATCAGCTTCGATGTTTGGAGGGGTGAATGCCAGAGGTAGACTGGTAAATAACAGGGTTAAATTTACCAGCTTGCTGATTTTTTCCACACGTAAAATGGCTGCCTAGGGACCTAACGTCGCGGCTTTCGTTTCGACTACGGTCTCGTCAG
>JALLOV010000319.1:0-11245 GCA_036939655.1 Thalassiosira allenii | reverse complement strand
TCAGAAGAAAGACACCGAGAAGACAATTCCAGCTAAGCAGGCTGTTTTTGCACAACGGGGCCTCCTCCCATGCCTGGCCTTCAGCTCCTCGACCCCACCAGCACCAGTGCATCACGTCCCCCTCTGGATCCACACCCGAAAGAATGGCAAGAAGGCGCCCGCAGATGGCGCCTGGGCCATTCCAGCACACCTATACGGCAGCACTTTTTGCTCCGAGTTTTGCCGGCCGCCATTGCACAACAGACTCCCTATTTCTCATGGCTACGACGGCACTCATAGCCACCCAGCAATCCATCTGGGCCCCATCCAACACTCCATTAAGCCAGCCTTCCTGGGCAGTGGAGGAGTCCCCTACTCGGTCCTCGTCTCCCGTCTCTTGTCGCAATAGAATAGGAGTGGGATTTTGAGTTCGCCAAGGCAAGATATCATCGAGATTTTCTCCTCCTTCCATAAAAAGAATTTGAAGGAGGCGGATAGATGTATAAGAGAATAGACGACTTGAGAGCTGGGGAAGAGTACTTAAGGCGCGGCGCGGGGGGTTGATAACACACACACCACTGCCAAGTCATCAAGCTGGTACCAACTCAATTGGTACATTCTCCTAGAGCCCCTAACTAGAAACTCTCAAATAACAGGGGGATACCTATAACTATAAACAGAAAAGAGGATACTATATTTGATGATTACACAACTCTGCAACATTATGGGATATTTGGCAGCGCCAGCACTAGAGTGGGTCTGGGCATTATTTCACCGCATCCTACCTCTGGGTACAGATGCGCAACCTTCAACCCCCCTCTCCTTTTGTCAGGCTCTACGCACCACAAAACTGCTCGGTGCCCCTGCGCATATTCTGTTTGGCTGCCACTCCTCTGCTCTGCCCCACTGTGCCGTGAGCTGCTGCTAAACACCTTGGGCAACTTGGGGTAGTTGATTCACGTTGATTCAAGAGCATAGGAGAAGCCTTCACGGACAGTGGGTTGGTTTCAAGTGTTGAGTTCGAAGTTCTACTTTCGTTCCTTTCAAGAGAAGAAAAAAATAGCCACGACAGGTTTGTCATTCATTACATTAGACTGGCAATAACCGATATGAACCAAGCAAATTCGTGTGTTGTGTGCGTTGTGGGTGGGCTCGATGACGCGCATCCGACGTCATCGAGAGCATGGCACGAGAATTTGAAGGGATCCGAACCCAAATCACGAGCGCCCATCGCGATGGGCGGGCTGAGATCTCGGAATCTGCGCCCGACCATTTCTACGAAGAGGAATTAGTATGTCTTCGATGAGAAGCCCATGATCCCAAAAGATCCAATCAAAGGATCCATCAGCCGCAGCGCCGCGGCCGCACCATGGTGGCACCACAATAATTCGAAGCCCATGAAGGCGACAAAGCAAATGCACCGTATATTCTGCTTAGATCAGAGAGATCCAAAGGAACAACCCGGAGGCATGCCTCATTCAACGGACCCGGATACTGCGCCCGATACTGCGCCCGATCCTGCGGCAAGCGATATCGCCGCTGACGGCGCGTCAGAAGTCGAGGCTGATGGCGATGATGCGAACCCTTCGATCTCACCGAATAGTGTGAATAGTGGATATGACGACAGCGACAAAATCGATGCCACGTGCATCAAGGTAGTGCCCCGTCTCCATTTTGACCAAGCCATCTCCCTGGGCGACCTCCTAGCATACCACGACATGTCGCGTGTGCCTCCTGGTGCCAGGCCGGGGATTAAGGACTACCGCGAAGGTACTGTCACCAAGATCAATCAGAACAGCATTGCTGGGACGATCGAGCTCGACAATGGTGTTTCTCTCGCGGCGTCTGTGAGGGTGGGCAAAATAGCAACCCGAATTGATGGGAAGTTGAGGCATCTCGGAAAGGCGGGCGGGTGGAGGCCGGTATCTGATTACCAACTTCCAGCGGCTCCCTCTGCAGCAGCTGCTGCGACAGCCAATGCATCGGAAAATGTGGCCGCCGGCGCTGTTGATCTCCTGTCACCTCCAACAGCGCCCCTCGGTCTCGGCGCGGCACCGCCGGGGTACGACAAGGACGGCGATATCGACAACGCCATGTTCGAGTTCTTATCCGATATCGACGGTCTCTCCGACGCACCGGCGAATTCGCAAGGCCAGCTCCTCGCCACCAAACCTAGTCGAAGCGAAAAGATGCTGCCAGGTATGAATGGCCTTGCAAATAAGCACAAGTATAAGCTGAAGGAGATCATGGAGTTGATGGAACATGAGGGAGGTCCTCATATCTACCCGGCACTTTGGAAACGGTTTCACATGTCATCCTACTACGGTCGATTCGATACAAAGACCGGCAAGCGTGACGGCATCGGGCCTTGCACCTTGTACAGGGACTACAAGCTGACGGCTCCTGATCGTAGGAAGGATGCATACTCGAAAAATGTTATGGGCGCCATCAAGCTGGTGGCCGTGGAGTTTAATCAGATGACAGATGACGGAAAGAAGTCGAAGGAGCAGTGCCCTGAAGCATACTACGACAAGGACGGGACCGAGAGTGTGTACTGCATGGCAAACAGATTCTTTAAGGAAAGCCAAGCTGCCGAAGCTTGCAGGAAGCAGAAGAAGGCTGACAAAGAGAAAAAGCTGAGTGAGATCGAAGAAGGGAAAGCGGCGGCGGATAAGGTGATGAAGCTTGCCAATGATGGCGAATCTGTAGTGAAGCCTCCTCCGGGATGCAAATTTCAATTGAAGGACAATCATTATCAAGCGCTCCAGGCATTGGCAAAGAATCCAACTTCGACGAAGAAGTCTCCTACTGCTTCAGCCCCAGGTGAGCACGTTTCAAAGTTTGTATATGAATATTGTACACCGAGAACAATTATCTCAGAATCGTTGCATTGCACTTTATCTCTTCACTCAGGAAAGAAAAAGAATCAATCTGCTTCAGCTTCAGGCGAGTACATATCATACTAATCGTACCAAATTGCTTTGCACTTCATATTCATTTGCAATATCGCCACCATCTATCCGTTCAGGGAAGAAGAAGCCTGCTCTTTCTTCAGGCAAAAAGGCTCGTGGTCAAAAGAGGAAACATCGAAATTCCAGCATTCCTATTGAGAATGTTGAATCCGATGCATCAGGCAGCAACAGCAGCGGCGATGAATCCACCAAGCGCGCCAAAAAGAGGCTGTTCGAGTTGGATAAGCAGAATGCAGAGCGCTGCGCGAAGAACAGCCAACCTGTGCTTCTTGAGGGCGACACTACGAAAGATCCAAGGCACAACGATGCAGTCCAGAACATGGATGATGCGTTGAATGACTTGACAACCGCTAATGCAGGCTTTGGCCAACAGATGGAGAAGTTCGCAGAAACTTTGACGGAGTCTCCGAAAACAAAGATACTCCATAAGCAAAATATGAACAACACCAACCTCAGTCAACTCCTCGAGCAGAAGAGGGTACTGCTCACATTGAACGAGCAAGATCCTTTGGTGCTGAACTACGTTAATGCGCAGATTGCCAATATCATGGAGGTTGGCAAGGAGTTGGCCAGTGAAATGAAACTGGAGATGGAACGCGGCAATCCTCAGGAGAAAGAGAATCTCAATAATCGCAAAGGAGGGGAAGAAGTAGTACATGAAGAGGATGTTTAGACTTGTTTGATACCGCGAAAGAAATGAAGATGAGAATGTTTTGATACTGCTCTGCTGGATTTAGCTTTGTGATAATTTCTTCAACAATATTAGGCTTACAAGAATCTCAATCAGACGGTATAAAAAAACTACATCTCTAGATTAAGGTATTCCTCCAGCTTCGGTGGAGGAATATTAAAGGCTTTGTAGCTAGAAGCCTTATCGCCGTTCAAGCAGTTGTGAATGTTTGTCATTAAATGACAAACACGCAATTGCTCCATGGCGTAGGGGTACCGTTTACCCAGTCTGAAGTTCGACGGGTCGGCACATATCTTGCAGAGATTGTTCCTATCTTGATAGGAAAACTCAATCCGCTCCCTGGCCGCCTTGTACTCTGCGTTGCAGAGCTTTTGATAGAGACTAAGAGGCGGGCCTCCTTTGTACGAGCGGAAGTACGTCCGGAAACTTCTCAACCAGGCTGCACCATAAATAAGATCTCCAAATCCCAGGTATTTTTGCTCCTCGTCCGCCTGCATGAGCCTCAAAAACTCGTCCAGTTGGCTCATACGAAGCATTCCGCCAGTGTCATGGTGTCGAGATGCTCTCGGCCCACCAACAGTGCTTATTCCGTTCGGCAGAAGGATTGTCTCGACTTTCAGTCCATGAAGCTTTTTGAACTTTGTGTAGAGCGCCATATTGCACCACCGATACAGCAGCTTTCGAGGTGCACCTTCATAGTCGCCATCGGGCCCAGAGAACGCCACATTTGAACGTGTATTTGAGCAATCGATAAAATACGCGATGAGCCACGGTTCAGCCGCCAGCCCAGGACTCCTGAACTTCCGGCCGCCTCGATGATGTATCTTCGGTTTCATGACAAATCTCTTGATGGCGTCGGCAAACCGAGGAAAGTCCTTCAGATATCGCATGAGCCCTTGATGGCCAAGGATGCAGTCATACCTCTCATCGAGATACATGAGAAAGAATGGCCACCCGTAGCTCCACCGAGTTGCATAGCCACCAAAGATTGTGTTCACAAGGAGTTTGATGGAGCAGCCATGTCTGACTCTGGTCATGCCGAAGAGGAACAGCTCCTCCGGGTGGAAGCGGTACTTACATTCATACCCTCCCGCATTCACGTGATGGTTTGAGACCGTGAGGAATCTCTTATTCGATTTCGTGCATTCCTCACGGAAGCCAAATGCATTGTAAATGCGGATTAGCTGCTGCCTCCGATAGCCAGTGAAGAAGTAGCAGGTGTGATCCTCCCAGTCCCTCAATCGCAGGTCTCTCCACGGCAGAATGATGAAGGTACGCGACTCCTCGAGCGGGCTGATGTCGTGGCAAAGGTGGTCGATCCGGAACCATTTGGAGATCAGCTTTTGGTGGCTGCCGTATCGCGCCTTCTCTATTTGGAGGAGGATGAAGAGAGCTGTATGCACTTTTGGATTGCTGGATTTCCTGGCGGCTTTTTTCCGTGCCAACGCTGCTAGTAGACTCAGCCTCTGTATCTTTTGGAGAGATATGAATGCAGCGCGCTCGCTGCGAATGATGCATTTATGCAACATGTCACGAAAGCCGACCTCCGCATGATTGAGATGAATACAGCGGGCGTCGCTGCTGCAATTGCGGAGTGGCGTGCGGCGGCGACATCCAGTGAGAGCCCGACGTTGAGCATTCGGCGGCATGTTGATGTTGACGTTGATGTTCCAGTATCCGGTGGCCTTGATGGCACATTGTAATGATGGTAGAATATTATCATGATGCCTCGACGGCGCGGCATTTGCCGCCGCCGATGGCGCCGATCGATATCGATTCGAAGCATGGCTTTCACGATGAATGAGAACACTCCGGTGAGCCCGACCAGCGCCCGACCATGGTTGCGAACGCCATGGTTCAGATCAGGATTTTCCGATTGCACCTGATGGGCTGGCGATGGGCGGCATGACATCAGCATGACATCAAAAGATATGAAAAAAAGTCGCACCGCGAACCCCAAATGAGCCCACCCAAAACCCTGCATTTTGGTTCATACTGGGGTTATTGCCAGTCTAATGTCTAAAATGAGACCACCCTGCATAGGATTTCGTGAGACAAAAAGAGTACATAGACTTTACAAATCAATTCTCCGTATCACCGGTCACAAGGCTATTAGGTATCCCTAATTCAACGTACCTCCCTACATTCGAATTAGTACAAATTCGATGAGAAGTAAATTGTCCTCGCCGTTCACCAATGACTATGACTTAGTCATTAACCCCTTTTTGCAGCTTTTTGTCTCGATTCCTCGTGATTCTCCCCAGTCGATAATCAAAAGGGTTATCCCGATGACCAATGTCCGCGATGACCGTGAGTAACGGTCTTTGTCTCACTTATTGTAGAAATGCCGAAGAGACCGGAATCCAGCCTCTGACAAAGCGAGACAAAGCGGGAAGGTAAGCCCCTCTTGGAGGGCGCGTAGATTCGCCCTCTGAGAATTGGGGGGCGTTGATAAAGCACGCCGTACTTTTCTTGAAGATACGCTAATAATGGCTTCTTCTAGAGGGCGCGTGTAGGTATAGCGCTCTTATGTCGTAAATGTGCCCCCCTTTTTGCGGAAGGTGAAGGTGAACATCGCATCCACCGCCACCGGCGGCAAAGCCACACAAAGCTAGCAAGAGGAAAAGGCCATAAAATCCAAGCCAATACGATACCCAACAATTCAAACAGCAACCATGGCGCCCCACCTCGAACTAGAACAGGAATCCCCGTGCTGGGACGACGAGCTCGTCGCCGTCCCCGATCGCAAGGCCGCCTCGTCGAGATCCAGACCGGTCGGGATCCTTCGCGAGCCGACCATCCTCCCCGACGCGCCCGAGATGCCCTCCCACTGGCCGGCCAGCCCGACCTCCCCCGACAACGAGGGGGAGGGCTCCGACGACGACGATAGCTCGTACCACTCGGCGCGGTCGGACGACTCGTCGTACCACTCGGCAAGCTCCCAACGAACAAGACTTCGAAGGACCCGCTCGTCCTCCTCCAACTCGGTCCATTTCAGCCCGCAGCTCGAGAGCTCCACCCGCTTCCGACCCAGGACGCACGTGCTGGACGTTCCCAAGCTCTTTTATTCCGCGTCGGACATCAAGAGGTTCAAGCGGGAGTACCGCAATTTGGTCCGCGTCCAAAATTTGGCTAGGGAGAGGATGGAGGAGAACAGCGCCTCCAACGTCGACGACGCAGTTAGGGAGGCCGAGGACGTCGTTACCAGCGCGAAGCCGGCGCACGATAACTCGTTCTGGAGGAGCAAGGTCGGCCGACGGTGGTCCGTCCCGCCCACCCAGCCCGTAGCCGCTCCGTCCGTCGAAGAAGACTCGACAGAGCGGAGCCGTGACGGCGAGCACGACGGGGCGTGGGATCCTCTCAACGACGGCAGCGTCTCCTCCTCCAGCGATAACGCGGACTCCGAGGAGAGCTCGCAGCACTACGGCGGAATCTTCTCCTCCGTCTTCGACGTGGCCAGGGATGCGGTCAGCGTGCTGAACGGTTCGGGTTCTTCTTACCACTCCTCCTCTCCGGCCTACGCGTCCAGAACGTCAGCTTCCGCGACGTCGGCAGCGACCAAGTCGCCGCCGAGGAGGAGGCAGTGCGCCACGAGCTTGCACCTCGTGGACACGCTGTACCTATTCTAGAGAGTATAAATTGAACATAACAAAGTATGTTAGAAGTACTCTACTACTTGGATCCAATTGCAGCTCTGACACTTTCCCGTGTACTGTACGTTTGAGTGTGTGAACTTGTCCTCCGGGCGGGGCGGGTCTTTGCAATCACGTGCCAGCGCTCCCGGAAAAGCGGCATCAAGGATCAGGTATCAAAAGCAGCAATCGGGCCGACTTCTCGACTCGAAAGGTTACCCTGCCTACCTTTTCTCTGCAAATGTACTTGATAGTCTTCCTAATGTACCATCATACTGCCTATGGTACTTTTGGGGCGCCTCTGCGTAGAGTGCAGAACTCTTGCGGGGCTCCGAACTTCGAACTGGCATTTTATTTCGAGCCCCTCGTCGCTACTTCGGCCTCTGATTTTCTGCTCTCTGCCCTCGACAACAAAAATGTACGTAAGGTCGCGTTAGGTCAAGAGAAGTTGTTCGAGTCGATTTGACCGGCAACTCGCAACAACTATTGCATGAGATGATCGGCACGGGTCTTTTGGAAGTTCACAACAGTCACCGTGGAAACCTGACCTCGAGGAGATGAATCTTCGCCCGTATCGGCCAAGCATTGAGATCAAAATTGTGAGACGATTAACACAACCCGCGCCAAGCCAAGCACTGAGATCAAGTCCTGCACAATCTTGCAGATAATAATATGTGACGTTTGCCTTTTGGGATAAGACGCTGTGACTTTGTGAGCATCGCGACGTTGCTCAGAAATGAGCTCCGGCTATGCATCAAAGAGCAAGATTGATTTAGACTCAGACTCAGACTCAGTACTGGAAATAACAGCTGTTGCCATGCTGACCGGCGCTGTGAACTTGAAGAACGATGCTTTGAACTCCCATACGACCTTCTCGCAGCTCGCAGCTGCTTTCGCATCAGTTGTTTCAAGACACAACTGGAGTGCCTTAGAGATGAAACATGATACTTCTCGTTCACTCTCGAGCGTCGAAGTAAAATCATACCTCTTGGTTCCCGCGAAGCGTTTGACAAAAAATGGATGATCAAGAACAACTCCAAATCCCGCGAAACTTCTATTGCTCATCATCGAAGCAATCGTCGTGCACGACGTAGCTACTACGACGAGATGCAGCGGCAGTTCGGTCAGAAGAGCGCTAGGCGGGGCGAGCCTGGACTTGGTACGACTCTGTACATATTCTAGTTCTATTCAATGGGATTGAACAACTACTGTTCACATGCATAAGGCTTTCAGTACTTTGAGACTTATGAATCGGCGCGGATACTAGCTTGAAAGCACAGGAATCCGTCTCTGTCATGCAAACAAACTTTTCCTAAGCTTGAGTACACATTGGCTGAGAGCACGGGTGCCTGACCTGGAATGAATAGTCAGTAAATTTTCAGTATTTCAGTAAATTTGTAGTCAGTAAATTTTCAGTATTTCAGTAAATTATAAATTACTGAGATACTAAAAATTTACTGAAATACTGAAAATTTACTGAAATACTGAAAATTGTACGTAGGAATACATACAAATTTACTGAAATACTGAAAATTTACTGAAATGCTGAAAATTTACTGGAATGCTAAAAAAATACTGAAATGCTGAAAATTTACTGAAATACTGGAAATTTACTGACTTCAAATTTACTGAAATACTGAAAATTTACTGGGGGAATACTTGGAATAGATTAAAACGAATAAAATGCAAAGCAAATCCTATTATGCTGTTCATTTGCTTCTTTTCTGGATAGTCCTGACTTTCCTGTGCTTTCTATGTACCTATGATACCAACGGTCGCGCTGCCGCTCACTGCCGGAGTCGATTCAGGAGCCTTGGCGTACTTGATGTACAAGGTAGAGCGCCTCATATTTCGCCGGGATGCAGCCGTCGCCGACGAGTAGGAGGAAGTCCTCCCCGTCCACGTTCGCCTTGCCCCCGGGCGAGGACGAGACGAAGTCAATCTCGTCTTCGATCTTGGTAGCGGCACATCTTGAGTTGTACTTGCCGCGCTTGCTGCCAGGGAACTCCTTATTCTCAATGTGATACCCCCTCCTTGAGATTCACTGAAGATTGAACGTGGAAGAATGTGCACATCCGTTTCTGTGTCGACGCTCGCGTGGACAGCCTCGTGGCTCTTGGCAGATACCCTGCCGTATATCCTGTATCCTGCACTCACTGATGAACTTGATCACGTGCATCAGGAGGAAGTGCAGCTTATTGAAATACTGGGCAAGGCAAAAGGTTAGTAGGAGCGGCTCAAACTCTTTGGCAGATGGCGACTTTTGGCTCTTCAGGTAGGTGAGGAGTGTAAACGTAGCTCCACCCAGCTATCAGTGTAGAGATCAATCATTTTGTCTATTTTGTTGTACATGGGGTGTAACGGATCATACACCTCGCGACAAAGACCGAAGATCTTCGCAATATTCTGCAGCGTATTCAACATCCTGCTGTTGGTCAGCTTGAAGCCGCTGTGCTCTGCCACCGAAGAGCTCGATCGCCTTGTTGTGAACACGTATTCTAGCTTGCATCGTAGCCGTTTGGATGTGTGATGAGTCGGACAAAACTTGTTCAGGGCCTTAATGAAGAAGTCAGAGAAGCCAATCTCATGTGATGACCGTAGCCAGACGACTCTGCATGCTCCTTGCACTCTTCCCACTTTTCAGTTGGACTTTCTCACTCTGCCTGTCGATCTCCGACTCTATCTTTCTGATCTCCGTCTCCTTGGCCTCCAGTTGCTTATCTTCTCCAGATCGGGAACGCTCCCGTCGCTGATTATACCGTGGTGGCTCAGCTTAGCCTGCTTCTTGGCCTCGGGCGTTTGGATCTTTTTGTGTACTTGTTCATTTCTTTTTTATGGAGTGGAAGGAGGAGAGGAGTGTGCCATCACCATCTTTCGGCGCCGATATTGTCAGCTGTTTCAACTTGGCCTGCACCCCTCCCTTCGCCCTCATCACATCTACCATGAACTCCACCATATCATCTTTTTCTTGAAGCTTGTTCTGACCCCTGTCTTTTTCGTGATGGATCGTTCCAGAAGAAAGGTGGGCCGTTCTTCATATTGGTCGGCAACCTTGCCGCCTTCTTCACAGATGCACAGGCGATCTTGAGTTCTCGTCACTCCTTGTCTTGAGTGACTTCGTCTACCACCTCTCTGCGCATGCCACAAAGGACATGTCTACAAATCACTTCTTTTGGGATACCGGAACGATAGGCCTTCGGCCCCATTGAGTTTCTGATGGTGAGCCTCCAGAGGCGTTCAGGCCGTATCCTGAAATGCTCTGGAGTTGCACTCAGCTGATATCACCAAAGCAGATCCCAATTTGTTTTCCGTTGTTTGCATTGAAGCCCTACACCTGATTGCATTCCGCCACAGGATCAGATAACGAGCAGCCTTCCAGGAGCAATGGAACACGAAACCTCTGTGTGTGCACAACTTCGGTACGAACGAGAACCTGCAACCCAACAGCAACAGTTGGATCATTTTGGTTTTGCACCAAACACACTGAGATCTTCTCCTTCTCAAACGGCGGAATCAGGATCTCTAGCGCACAAGAACTATCCCACTCAATAGGGATGAATGATGCAGAGATGGTGCTGCAACTGAGACGATGGAGACTGCGGAGTGGTGATGTACAACCTTTTGTGTCCGTGGCTGCAGTTTCTGCACCTGATATTGCAATGGATTATGCGGTAGATGCTGCCGTATCGATTGTCTGAGCAGTCGTCGCTGCAGGCATTTATCATTGATTCAGGCAAGACATCCTTGCATTTTGTACCCAACAGAGGATGAGAGCTGTCAACTGTCTCAAATGTCTAACTCCACTCCAAGAGATTGTAGGTACTTTCACCTTTCTGGCCGTAACATGTCCACCTTAGGACATCACCTCCCCCCAATAGAGGCCGTGCATGACCAATATTTTATGCTGTGCCTGTGCATAGTAGATACATAGCAAATGTTTGATGATGTTATTATTGACGCATATTGATACA
>JALLOV010000318.1:0-12741 GCA_036939655.1 Thalassiosira allenii | reverse complement strand
CAAAACTGCCCCACCCCTCCACTATGGCCAGCGGAAATCGGCCGAATCTTCTTCCGACGGCCGTTTCAGCTGTGATACGACCCGCCGGATTACTCGCAAGAAGCAGAGCTTTCGGGCACCTATGGGGTTCCCTATCGTATCTCTGACGGATCTTCAGATGTCCGGTTCAGTTAGTAGGTGGTGCTAGGCCGACCTCCCCATTCCCCCAAGCTGGTCGATAACCACGTTGAGGAGGTAAAGGTGCTGGCCACGTGCTCTAAGTGCCTAAAAAAGGGTACGTCGTGTAGCTTTACGACATCACATTATGTGTTGTGCCAATGCACCAAATAATACACTAAGATTTGATCTAACAACGTTCGTTTCATTCTCGACATCTCATCCACGTGAAATGCCATTCAGAAAATCCCGATGACAATGATGAAATGCTCCTCTGCGACGGATGGTAAGTAATCTTGGCTGCTATGCCATGACAAAAAGTTTATCTGACAACGGCACACTAATGAAAATAATATCTTCTTCACTGTCAACTACGCACACACAACAAAAATCTCCTGATGACGGAACAGCGACCTGGAAATCCACGTTTCCTGCGCAGGTCTCGAAGAGGTACCCACCGGCGACTGGCTCTGCGGCTCGTGTCTGGACGTACTTGACGCCCGCAAGAAGAGCATCATCGCTGACTGTCCGAAAGATGCAGACGGTACGAGGCGATCGCTGGAGGCGCAGCTGCCGTCCTTGCCGGACGTGGATGACGCGACCTTGGATCTTGCCTCCAAGGCAGAGACCAGGTTTGGTGGCGAGATGACACAGAGGAAGAAGACTGCGTTGGCTAGACTTTTGGAGAATCAACGTGTCCTGGCCGAGGCGTCGCAGCAGCGTGTTGCCCAGCTGGCATCAGAAGTGCAAGCTGCGAGCCAGACTGTGAACAGGGAATGTCAGAACCACAAGGCTTCAAAGAGCATTATTATGCAACGTCACGGCCTCAAAGGTTGGAGTTTCAACAACTATGGGCGTAGTTATATCAGATTTAGACAAGGGGATGGGAGGACGGGCAGCGTCTACCGGGAACGCCGTTATGAGTATGGAAGCGGATATGTGACAACGAAGTGCCCTGATTGGGATAGGTGAGATCTTAGCTTATTTTGTTCCTCTATGGTGCGTTTGTTCACGATTGGAAGTATACTAATTCTAACTTGCACCTCGATCAAACCACAGATATCACAGGAAGGCCATTCAGTGCTCCCAAGAGCTGAATGCTGCGCCCGAAAAGTTGGCCTACGAAAACGCCAAGAAACAACTAAATACGTTGAAGTCCGACTTGGATCAAGCGAATCGCGATGAAAAGGACCGTCCGGGCATGGACGAAGAAGACAGGAGGAACCTGCTGTTAGGATTCGCGAAGCTCCTTTCTGAGCCGAAGCTAGATTTCGAGGGGCTAAAGAACTATCAAAATCGAGCTGGCCGTGACCCCATCTTCCTAGGCATTGTCGAGATCGAAGACCCTGATATCAGGGCATTGAACATCCTGCAGGAGCCGACGGAGCTGGTGCTCTCGATTCCCGTCGACTACACGGTCACCATCGACGTGGAGCCCATCGAGAGTGGAGCGCAGTACTACCTGTTTGGAACGGACGAATTGTTTTGCACCGAAAGGAACGATACCATCCCGATGGACTTCAGGTGAGTTGGTATCTTTCTGTCTTGCTGTACATTGCTACATAGTACCGCACTGACTGCAAGTCTTCACTCATTTTGATCCAAACCTCAGCCCTACGTCGACGAGGACCGCTCAACGTGATTTGATGGCCATGCTTCTTCGTGATTCAAGAAATCAGTCCATCCAAGTGTCGAAGGCGATGGTTCCTTCAAGTGTTGCACTTCGGGGTACGAGTGATGAGCGCCTGGGCGACATCGTGAAGTGCTTTGACCTGGGCGAGCTCGTTAGGGATTGTCATTATCCTGTTCAAAACATGCCTTCCGTCGAAACTCCACCGCCGCTTGCCAAGAATGGACTCGAGCTGCGTAGCTACCAGAAGACTAGTCTTCAGTGGTTGCTCGACAAGGAGAGGAACCCAACAGGCTTGGGCGCGAGCGGAGAATTGTGGTCTCGTATGAGAGGTTTGAATGGAGATACTTACTACTATTGTGAGCTGACTGGCAGCATTGTCAAGGACATCTTTGACTATTCTTCGGATGTCAAGCAGGGAGATGCCTCGCCTCCCTGTGGAGATTCGTTCCCTTCTTCTGCCATCATTGGATCCGAGATGGGCCTGGGGAAGACAGGTGTGTCTATAATTTTGTTATGCTGCTCTTTTGATGATCATCTTCTTTCATCTAACCTCTTCCATCCTTTTTGAAAGTCATTGCCCTCTCTCTCATTGTGGCTTCGCCTCCTTCACTCGAAAACACCGTGCTGCCTCGGGAAAATATGGTCACTAGGATCAACCACCCGTCCTACATTCCCACACCATCAGTGAGGACTTCTAAGAGAAGTTTCTTGTCCAATGGTACACTTGTGATCGCTCCCATGACGCTCTGTCCTCAGTGGCAAACAGAGATAAAGCGATTTGCCCCCTGGATGACCTGTCTCACACTGCACAAGGAGGAAAGCGATTCAGTTGCGGACATTGCATCTGCTGATGTTGTAATCATTTCCACATTCATGTTGGCGAACTCTGGCAAGAAGCTCATTTCTTGCAAGAAGCCTTTGGAGCTGCTCAATAAGCTTCGGAAGATACATTGGCATCGCATCTTCCTTGATGAGTCTCACCTCAACAACTCGAGCGGACGAAGTGCTGACAATTCGAGGGACACGAACAACACCCGACTCCTCAAGCAGGGGCTAGCCCAGCTATCGTCAACTCATCGGTATTGCGTCACGGGCACGCCGGTGGGCCAGTCCTTGGCCGACCTCTACGGCCAGATAAGTTTCCTTCGGATCCCTCAGTTCTGCCGTGAAGATTTCTGGAACCAGAACATCGACAAACCATATTCGGAACATAATATCTGTGCCTTGAACGCGCTGCGAGGCCTTCTGTCCCGGATTGTTATTCGCCATTCGAAGGAACAGACTGTGGGTGATGATGCCTTACTGACACTTCCTCCTCGCACTGTAGAGACTCTCCTGTTGCCATTTGCAACTGATTCTGAGAAGAGGATCTACCAGCACATCGAGAAGAGAAACACTGAACGCTTCATGGAGCTCAGGGGCACGTCCCCTGCAACTGTCTTGGAGAAGTATTCCGAGTTGAATGGCATGCTGGTCAGCGCGCGTCAGGCATGTGCTCATGCTGGGTCCTTAAATTTAGAGGATCTCAATAAGCTCAATGAGAAGATTGAGCGAGAGAAAAGATATGAGAAGGAGCGAGAGATGTGGGCACGAGGCCATCGGCAAGAACTGATCTCAGAGAAGAAGAACAAAAAGAAGGCCGTTACCACCAGGTCCGAAGTTTTCAATCAGGCGGTTGCCAAGGCTCGTTCATCGGCCAAGACGCGAATGCGTGAGGCAGTAATGGGGCTCCAATCTAGCGAAATCGAGTTCATCGAATGCGCAATTTGCTTCGAAGCCATTTCCGAGAAGGATGTGGCACTAACGGTGAGATTCATCCATTATTTTGACCTCTCCCACCAATAGAAATCTTTCCTCTCTCAGCCTCTCTAACCCTTTTCCCTTCTACACTTCAGCCCTGCGCACATAACTTCTGCGGTATGTTATGTGTGAATATTTTCCACAGATATTATCTTGTCTTGACTTGTGTGACTTATGACTAACTTCTATTGTCAATATTTTGTGTCAACCAGTTGAGTGCATTCTGAGTTGCTTGGACAGCAGCACGTCGACCCAATCCCGGGAACCGTTCGGCAATTGCCCTGAGTGCCGTGAGAAGTTCAACCGCTCCGAGCTAACTTTCCTCGGAGATGCTGTCGATATTGACGCTGTGAAGGAAGAAGCAAACGCAGAGACCAAGCCCAAAGCGAAAGATTCAGACATTGATATCAACGGATTTCATCTCTCGACGAAGGACAAATTGGTCACTGTCAGCGGTGCTGGAGACAGGCGAATGGCCTACAACCCTCTCAGTGAGAAGGAGAAGATAACGCAGCGAGCCAACCTCCACACTCAACCGCCCGAGTTCCTTGCAAATTGGAATGACGACTTCAATTCCATCGGGACGAAAGTTGCCCGATTGTTGGAGGAGATCAAGGGCATGATCAGGAAAGACAGCACTTCCAAGGCTGTTGTGTTCAGCCAATACTTCGCAACCTTGGATTTGGCAAGCCAAGAACTAGCTGGGCGAGGCATCAAGTTTGCTCGAGTGGATGCCATGATGAAGCAGCACCAGCGGGCTGACAATATTGCTAGCTTCACCAATGATCCTTCCACAAAGGTTCTTCTCCTCACGATGAAGGCAGGCGCAGCTGGATTGAATCTCGTGGTGGCAAATTACTGTTTTCTCATGGATCCTGCTTTAAACAGTGCTGCAGAGGAGCAGGCCATCGACCGCATACACCGTATCGGTCAATGCCGACCTGTGACCGTGAAGAGGCTCATCATAAAGGATACCATTGAGGAGAGGGTCCTCGAAAACAGGAGGGCCCTTGCCGCTGATCGCCCCACTGCATCCACTCTCATTGATGGCACTGCGTCCATGGAGGAAGATGAGGCGGCATACAAACAGACCAAGAGGGGACGAGGGCGACAGGAAGAGGTGGGTGATATGGGTGATCAAAAGTTTCAACGTCTTCAGCATCTTGAAGCTCTGTTTGGGTGCTCTGCTACTGTCAAAGTTGGCATGTCGTAGAAGACTATGTTCATGTGTGAACGTGGAAGAAGAAAGTTCAGATGATGTGTGTACAGAAGATGATGATTGAATGTGAAGCAATGCATGGTAGTTACTGTGAGTTACTCCAAAAGTTTATGTTGATCAGTAACACTCTAGATGATACAACCTAGGTAGAGTTCAAGTGTGTGAGCGAGTTTTCATAGAGACGTGTGTGCATTTTCAGCCATCCTCCCAAGCAACACCTTCCAAGTCATCATCATCCACATCAACTTGCGACCTGAGGACGAGTTCGTCCAATGATTTAACACCGAGAAGCTTCTTCTGCCGCTCAACCTCGGCCTTGTACTGTGCCTGGAACGCCGACCGACGATCATCCTCCGGTAGGTTCCGAAGCTCGTCCGTTTCATCGGAAACATAGTAGGAAGATTCCTTCTGCTGTTTCCCCTCCTCTTCGTCATCCGAACCTTCTCCCTTTCCGCGCAAGTAATCCAGACGGCGCTTCTCCCTCTCTTCCTTCGATACACCCTCGCCGCCAGTGATACCGAGGTTGTCCTGCAAGAAGTGCAATTCCTCTCCCAGCCGCTTCTTCTTCTTGCCGCCGCCATTGGCGCCTTCCTCCTCCTCCTTCTGCTTCTCCTCCCTCTTCCTCTTTTGGCGCTCCCGTTCGTCGATTACGACCCTGGCGACCAATCCCAAATCCACACCGACCTTCATGGCCGCAGCATCGACTAGCTTGTTGCGTATCCGTCCCTTGGTCGCCAGCAAGTTGGCACGCGCGCCCCCACCCTTTTCGAGCTCGAAAGCAATCTCCTGCCCGATGGCGTTCTTCAAAAACGTCAGCTCGTCCTCGTCGTTCCGCCTGCGTCCGCCTCCCGGTCCTCCAGGTCCACCACCGCCGCCCCCACCAAGATGGCTGCCGTCGGCCGCGACGATGCCCTGCTTCTGCTGCTTCTTCAGCAGGATGCCGGCGGTACGGCCGGTCCCCGCGATCCTCTTGGATCCGATCCCCATGGCTATGTTCTCGCTGGGCAGGTTGCTCGTGATGGGCTCCGCTCCCTTGATGGAGCGCACCTTCTGAAGCAGGTCGAATATTCCCTGCCGCAGCGGCTGCGACTGCATGTCCACCTTCGAGCTGAGCTGGACCCGCACCCTGCGCAGGTTGTCCATCGCGCTCTTGAGCTCCTTTTGGTTGTCGACCAGCTTCAATGTGTACTGTCTCTTATCGGGGGGGTTAGGGTGGTTATTGTACGCTCGGACGCATTCTCGGCACAGGAACAGCCCCGTTTCGGGATCGACTATTTGCTGCGCATCCGTCTCGTTGTAACGGCCGTTGCAAGTCTTGGATTTGTAGCCGGGGCAAAGATACATGGACGAGGAGCGAGCTCGCATTTCGGTCGCCTGGAGCTTCTTTTGGAGGAGGTGTATTCGCAGACGGATCACGTGGACTGCGTGGTTGTAGCTGAATCATCGACAAAGGCAGCATAGCTCAGCACCAAGAATGCATTATGCACACTCAGAACTATCACCCACACCAAAACAGACAACAGAATAGCCAACCGATCCAACAGAAAGGAATTCAAACCCCAATGAATTATACAGAAGAGAACCCCGTGATAGATGTAAAGATACCGACGCCCACATATCCGAGATAAAATGATACAACCTCACCAACCCCGCACACTCATAACACAAGAGACCTTATATCAATCGAATAATGATGCAGAGCCACGATACGATTGATTCCATCTTCATATCATTCAATTCCAGGGAGAGACAGCAGTGCCGGCAACGGATAAAGTAAAAATACATCAACCTGACAGCAACACAGGAAAAAACAGCACCTGCACCCCCGGGGCCACAGCCGGAACAAACAAACAAACTCACTCGATGTACCAGAACTTGGTATTCTGACTCCCTCCCATGGCGAGGTCGTCGACCAGCTCGTGCTTGACCAGCTGCTCTTCCTCGAGGAACTGCAGCGTCCGGCGGAGCTGCTTCGTGGGCAAACTCAGCCGGGGCGCCATGTCGTCGTCGCGCAGGTATTTGTCGCGTAAAAGGACGTTGACGAGGCACACGACGTCGTCGTCGTAGAAGGCCCGGGCCACGGTGGAGATGAGGGCCTCGGCGGCCGCCATGGTGGCTGATCAGATGATGACGGCGAAGCGAGGATCGAGGATGATGAGTGTGATGATGATGTGATGTGCGCTCGGCCGGCCGCAGAAAAAATAATGAGCCCGCCTTGCGGGTCGAAAACATTACAGATGCAATGCACCCAAAAAGGGATTATCAGGGGGCGCCCCGAAGGAAACTCAGAAATGCTTGTGTAGGTACTGCCCGCTATGCGGCGGGGCTGCTCCCAAACGACGCCTCGCAAGTTTATGTACACCAAGTTCACTCCAAGTAATTTTGCACACAAGATATGCCACAGAACAGGCACGCACCCCGCACCCCCGCGGGCAACGAACGGCAACGGCCGGCGCAGCGCTTCGCAGTACACCCTCGTAATCATCGAACAACACCATGCCGACGTCTGTTGTCGGGAGCGTTATTGGTGCTGCAGGCTATGCCGCCGCCTATGAAGCCCCCAAGGGTCGATACTACGCGGTGAGGACGGGGTACGCGGTTGGCACATCATCTCCCGCGATAAAATTCCGGTCCGCCATCTTCCTGCACTGGGAGGACGCGCGTCAATTCGTCGTCGGGGCAGAAGAATGCGAGGCCGAGTACGCCGCGTTCCAGACCTTCCAGGAGACGATCGCGTATTTGATAGAGGGGGAGGGCGGGGACGCCCCAGCAGCGGCGAAGGATGCCGTTGCGAGTATTTCATTTGCTCCCCCGACAGCTGTCAAAGAACAAGCCCCCGCTGCATTGCCAAAGAAGAGCCTCAATTCGAATGATAGCACTTCCCTGGCCCCAGCTGTCAAGAAACCAGCCCCTGCCCCAAAGAAGAAACCCAGCATTTCCCCGACCGTCAGGAAACGTGCTCCTGCCCCGAAGACTTTGACAAAGAAGAAACCCAGCATATCCGCTTCAAAGACGAAACCCGCTCAGAACACGAAATCTAATGTTTCCCCGATAATCAAGCTTGCGGCGAGTGCCACTGGTGCCACTCCAAAGGGAACAGCACAGAATTGCAAGAGGCAAACCGCGGTTAAATCAAACAATGCGAGGGAAAATGCCATTGCTCGACCAAAATTAGCAGGGGAGAAAGATTCGACCGACATCGATGGTGCATGGAATCACATGTTTGATAGACTGGCCGACCACAAGTTCGAGAGTGGAAGTTTGGATATAAAGAAAGACCATTCAGACAAGGAACTGGTCGAGTGGGTCAAGAGACAGAAGTCGATGCTGGTGCTTCACTTCCAGGGCAAGCCCAGCGGCCTGACGAGCGAGCAGGCAGGCCGGCTCAAGTCTCTGGGGTACGGTCAGGCCCGTCAGGGAATAATCCGGGCGTCCGGCATCATAGACGTGGGCGCAGCCGAGGAGAGGTGGAACGGCATGCTGGAACGGCTCAAGGAGTACAAGGGGAGGAACGGCGGGAGCATGTCGTTCCCGTGCGACTCGAACTCGATGACGACGGAGGACAGGGCCATCAAGAACTGGGCAACTGAGCAACGGAGGGAGTACAAGCGTTTGCGGAAGGGGGAGGTGTCCAAGCTGACGGCGCAGCGGATGCAGCGCCTGGACGACATCGGGTTCGACCTGTCCCCCGCTACCGAGCAGGTTCCGTGGGAGCGGCGGATGGATTCCCTGCGGAGCTTCGTGGAGGAGAAGGGCCACTGCCATGTGCCGAAGGGGCATCCATTGTTCACCTTCGTCAGTCACGTCCGTGCGAAGTACAAGCGTCGGTTGGAGGGACAGAAGAATTCTTTGACGGACGAACGCGTGGTATGTTCATAAGCTGTGTTTACTTTACCCCTTGGGAGGAGTAATCTTACGTGTCATCTGCCTCTGGACATACAGAGTGACCTTGAGGAGCTAGGTTTTGTATGGAAAGCGGCCAAAAGTCCCAAGTTTAGTTCGACTTCCAAGAAGAGCTGGGACGAACGATTTCAGGAGCTGGTGTGAGTGTCATGTTGATGTTTGACTTTGTTTTTGCTCACAATCACCTTCAAGTTCACATAGCTAATAATTCTATTTTTGATGGCAGTGAATTCAAAGAGATACACGGACACACAGTGGTACCACAGAATAACACAGGGCCGCTTGGAGGATGGGTGAGAGTGCAAAGAGTTTGTTTGAGACGTATTTGCTATCCCCTATCGAAGAATCATCTCACGTGTCGTGTGCTATTGTTTAGGTGCGCATGCAACGAGTTGATCACAAAAAGTTTAAGGCGGGCAAGAAGAGCACCATGACTACAGAAAGGGCCTTGCGGCTAATGGAAATTGGCTTCGTCTTCGATGCGAGCGCTAAGTGGTCAGGTTCCAGCAAAAGAATTGAAGCGGGCCAAGAGCTGGAATGAATTGCGATTGTTAGGTATATTATTTGGTTTTCATGAGGGACATTGTCACAACTTTTTCTATCTGCTGGGACATGGCATCGGCTTTCATTTCTGACCCCCAATTAGCGTAGGACTGCTTCGCTTGTTGCAAGAAGCCCAAAGCGGTTTGAGGTTCACCGCATCTTATATAGTGCAAACCTGCGTGTTCGCATGCGAGCCCATGTTCGTGGACGAGCCCTGAGGAGCAGGATGCGGTGACGGCCGCAGCATAGGCAGCTCTTGCCTCGTTATTATTGCGTTGGAAAGAATGCAGCTCAGCCTCCAAAAGATACACCTTATTGCTAAAATTGCCTGGAGAAAGTTCCGCCGCCCCTCGCAATGCAGCTATGGCATCTTTGTAAAGCGTTCTCACTTTGACGAATTGACTTCCATTTCCGTTGTTGTTCTTGATTCCACGGAAGGCATTCAGAGCAGCGTAGAATAAGATGATAAGGCGATTATGCCGGCCTAATAAGTTCAGTTCGAGCGCTTTCTTTGCGTAATGATGGCATCGGTGAGAATGTCCGAGCTAGAGGTTCGACGTGGCGTGATAGCGCGTCGAGAATTAGAGTTTTGGCCCGCGTCATGGATATTGCGAAATAACTCTTCGACTCACCCAGAAAGCTTGCAGCATTTTATTCAAGTACTGAGTTTCATTGTGTCTCTGAGCATACACTGCATTAGAAGCCAGTGCTTCTTCGTAGTTCTCCATTTTTCTCGTGGAGCTGGTGGACTGTCCCTTGTCAATACAAGTCGAAATAGTCTCTCTGTATGCTAATAGATATGGGATAGAGAGCTTGTTGCGGAAGCGAGCCATAACATCTAGATGGTAGTCAGTTTCCTTGAGCAGAGCGGGTAGGTTTTCTCCACCAAGCAGAGATACCCGCACAAGATGTATGGAGTTGTAGAATGCAATATTAGCACTGCATTCACCCGATATTCCAACTATCAATACGGTGATCGAGTTCAACGGAAGATTTGGATGAGTCAAATCAAATAGGAAACTTCCAGAAAGACAATGAAACAAATGTTCTCATGATTACGGACAAAACTCACCTTCGAACGCTCGACGGAGATTCTTAGCACATGTTTGCAATGGCTCAGTGTGAGTAGCGACGAAGCCATAATAGCAGAAATAAACCTTTGGCACCATCTCAGACGAGTCAAATCTCTTCAAGAGTGACATACAAGCTTTTCCAACTCGGCATGCCTCTTGAATGCCCGGGACCAGCTTGCATTGTTGACAAACCATTGCAGCGTACTGAGCTAATCCAAAGGCAGAATCCGGGGAGACGCCATGTTGGAGAGATAGATGTATCATTCGACAACCCAGAAACGGCATCATATCAGGATTCCTCCAGAATGCAATGCATTTCTAACAGAGGAGAAAGCGGCATATGAATACTAAATACACATTGTGTAAAAAGAAAAAAAGCGAAAATGATGAGCTCGTATGAATCAACTGCTTACCAAGAGGGTATAAAACTTGAGTGTATAGTGCAGAACACTATCCGCGGCGATTTCTTTCATTTCCATGAATTCCTTCTCCGAAATATTCCTTAATATCTGTCCAGTTTCTTCCATCATTGCAGTCACTTGCTGGATATCCATTGACTTTGGTATTGTTTCATTGAGTTGCGAGAGAACTTCACAGCACGTTACATACGCTTCATCTCGTTGCTCACAAGCATGAAGAATCTGCGTATTGAACATCAGGATGTGAATCCCAAGAATAAAAACAAACAAAGTTGGCAAAAGTTCATTGCGAGAGGCACTCACAGATACATGGAGATGATAAGCATCAAGCATGTCTCCGATGCATCGTCCTCTCTCGAGAATTTGTTTCAGTGAGCGATGGGCCTCATCAATGTTGCCACACGAATAGGAAGCTTTCGATTTCAAGAAGTACAATCGAAGGCTCAGCTCATAATGGATGTCCCAATGATTTCGAGGAAGCAGAGACAAGGCATTATTCAAGTATGAGTAGGCCGTCTTGTAGTCGGAAAGTTCCATCGCCCTTGAGCCGGCGCTTAAATTGAGCTCGGCGACATCCATTTGAACCTCGGATTGTATCAGGGATGGTATGCCATGATTGATTTGGTCTACAACCTGGAAAGATGCACCTCCCAGATCTTGGCCCTTGGTAACGGAGTGGAGCAGCATTCCTAAATCATAATGGAACTGCAAAAGGGAAATGGTTTGGCACGAGGTCAAATATTGGACAGTTGCCTCACAGTCAACATACAGAGACCACCTACCTTGCTTTTGTCACCAGCAGGGATGAGGCTGTAAGCAGCTTCTCTGACCTTGTCGTGTACAAACTTGTACTCGTTCTCAAGCTTGTGAAGGCATCCTTCCTTGATAGCATGGTCGAGCCAGCCCAGAATGTCAGAATACTTGGATGTTGAACCCAAGTAGCCCACGATGCCTTCGTCAGCTTTGATCCCAAAACATGACAAAAGCTTCAAACACAACTGGATATCCTCTGGAAGCGAAGTCATCTTGGCGGAAAGGAGGAAAAGCACGTTGTCTGTGATGTTCTCAGCACGGATCTTGGCCTCGTCCCAAATCCATCGTCGCTCCCGCGAGCTGTATTTCAACAGTCTCTTATCAACTAGCGACCTCAGGAACTCCAATGCAAAGAATGGACTGCCTTCAGTCTTCTCGAAGATTATGTCGCTTAGAGCCATGCATAGACGGGGAAATATGCACAATGACTCCGCGACCATCAAGTTGAGATCGCTTCGGTCCAGTCCAGAAAGGTGCACTTTCGTGGAAGCAACGCCACACGAATCCAAGCTAGCCATGAGCTCAAATACGGGATGTTGCGGCGTGACCTCGTTGTCACGGTAGCTTCCCACGAAAAAGAAGCAACTAGACCCCCTCTTGTCCGACAGGAGGCCTTGGATGAGCTCGAGCGATGAGCTCCCGGCCCATTGAATGTCGTCGAGGAATAGCATTACTGGTGTTTGTTTACTCGACACGATCCTCATAAAGCGCTGGAGGGTGAAGCAGACATTGTGCAAGTTCATCATCTTCTCAACGCTTGTTTCTTTGGCACTTGGCTTGGCGAGTTTGGGGAACAGGATGTCGATGTTGGGCAACAACCGAGAAAGCACGGAGTAATCAGACTCAAAATCACGAGAGATTTTCTTGGAAATCTCAACCAGTTCCTGCTGGGATCTCTTGTCCTTCATCAGGAGGCACAACTTGTTGAACGCGGCCAGCACATCCAGCAAGGGCCTTTCCTTTGATATCTGGTCGACTTTTTGAGTGAGCACATACCCGCCAGATACGTCTACCCGAGCTTTTAGGCTTTGGACGAGCATTGTTTTGCCGCTGCCAGAATACCCCCCAATGAAAACCGCCTCATTCTTCCCCTCTGAGACGCGGCAGAATGCGTCAGTTATCGAAGTTACCTCCTTGTCCCTGCCGTAGAGCTTGCCTTTCTTGATTTGCAGCTGCATACTT
>JALLOV010000317.1:0-11285 GCA_036939655.1 Thalassiosira allenii | reverse complement strand
CCATCGGTCTTCGCTTTGTCTTCATACCGATTCCTCTCTAACTCTGGTACAACTTGAGAGAATAACAGAAATTTTAAAGTACGTATTATGGATCCTATTCGGATTGTAAGGGTCTGATGTGGGTCCCCGTGACTAATATCGCACTCCAGGCGCAGAGGGATCTCGTAAGGTCCCAAGGCGCCGGGATTTTTGCCAAGTGGCTACTGATGGATAGAATAAGGGTAAGTAACTAGGTTGGTGCAGTCTCTCGCGAGGCTGGTCCAATACTCAAGGTGCTTGTAAATACTGCATAATCGAGTTCTGTCCAAGTGCTCGCTGGGTGCGTTGTTTCTCAAACGCCCCACGAGCTGCATCGAGGTGCCTAAGCCATTCACGTTTGGTTGCTCGTGACATTGTGTGTATTTGTGACACATCATAGCGAGCAAGGAAATGATCATAGGAATCAAGCACTTCATGCTTGTGTAGACTATACCAGACTAGGCGCTCCGCCATACGTTCTTCTTCGACAGCATCAAAATTGTTTTTCATTCTGTGAAGTATTTCATTGCGGACTTTCCAGAGTGGGTCGATTATAAAGTCCCATACCATTCGTTGGAGTGCATTCATTGCCCGATCAGGTTGGCTGCATTCGTAATCTTTGATGGCAGAGAACCAGCCGACTGCAAAGAAGCCTCGGATCATCATGTTGATTCCAATCTGCTCCTGCTGGTCGATTGCTGCTCTAAGGGATAGTTTGTATTTATTTAGATTCCGTATTGAGGATCCCCTGAAGTAGTTGATCACAAGCGCTTGAAAGGCATGTGCAACTCTTTCGGGGATTTTGGAGCTCAACCCCTTCTTCCGAAGTGCAGAGATAATTTCCTCCCGCTTCTTGGCCATCAGATGATTGGGACAACGTAACATGTGTTCAATTGTCTCATCCTTACATGAACAGCCAGGGCATTGGTTAAGTCCTGTAATGTGCTGCCTCATGTGCATTGTGGGAAGCCAGCCATGCATTATTTTGCACGTTTGCATACGTCGAGTATGCGATAGCTTACGCCTCACATTGCCCACAGAGCGCCAGTTTATGCTGTCAAAAACCTCATCAGTCCACTCATACTTCTCAGTCATGTAGATCCTCATTGGGTCCGTCCTTCGGGCACGATATAAGTGCTTTTTGTGATCAGACGTGACCCATCGCCTACCAATCTTGAGCATTGCTTTAGACCCTGCATATGGAGGTTTAAGGACTGGAGCCATTGAAGGGATATCACCCTGTTCAATTGCTATCTTAGTTGTTTCAGATGCCAGCGCATCACAGCCGACATTTATTTGTGCCTCCTGACTAAGCTTCTTTGGTGGCCTCTTAGCATATGGGTTTGAAACATGTATCTCGTCACCCTCAACTAATGAGTCATCATCAGTGCTGCAGTCAGTGCTAATATCACAGGCCTTTGATTCTGCTGCACTGGAATCATCGTCCGATACTGTTGGATTGACAAAGTTCTGCTCTGGTTCAACCTCTAGGACTAACCCTTTCTTCTTCTCATCTGACTGTGACTTTTCTTTGGCCATTCTCGTATCTTGATGACCATAGACATGTCTTATCCTGAGAGTATAAGAAATAGATCGCCTAAGGTGTTGAATTGCAAGCAAAATATCAGCATCTGCTCCCAGCATCGCCTTTGGAGACGAGATGTCATTACTGCTACCAATAACAGCACGCTCATTATCACACCAGTGCTGAACCTCAGTCGGGGACATATCCAGATCCTCTATTGATTTGAGACACCTGAAAATTCCCTCAAGTTCAGACCTGTAGGATGAGAGAGAGGTGATTGATGCTTCCCGAAGAAGAAACACAGCAGAGACAAACTCGCATTCATTCGAGGTGATCAGCCATGCCGCGGATGCTTCCTGCTCAGCTAAATGCAAGGAGCCATCATTTCCAGTGACAAGGATCTCTGTTTCTGGATCTGTGATAGTATTAGATACAATGTGGCCAGCAGGAGGAGCCTTGAAGTTCCCACTGTCACTGAGATTCAAAGGCTTTCGCGTCCAGACTGACTCCCCAACCTGACGAAAGGAGATAGGGTGGCAGTCCAATGGAAGAGAGTCGACATATCCAACAACGTGATAGATGCCAGTGACAGACGAGCCCTCTAGCTTGCGTAGTTTTGAGCCATCTTGTTCACGCCAGTATAAATTAGTTGGCGATTTGTAGCAGTCATACCATGCATAACGTTGGACAGGAAGCCATTTCCCAAGAGGTTTGTCGAGTTCCATGCTGTAGTGGATTGGTTGACGAGGGTTAACATTTTTGCAAACACTGAGACGTAGAGCCTTGCGAAACAATGCCCACCACTTTTTGGGAGGCTTCTGGATTTCAGGCCACAGCAGATACGAGCCGGATTGCCAGTCACCAATAACCATTCCATCTGGAATGTGGGTTCCCTCAGGGTTCACCAGGTCGGCAAGTGTTATGACCCTCAAGTACATTCGGACTTCATTAATTTTCTCAAGTTGGCCCTGGGTGATACCAGGGATCGACGAGAATATTTCCATCAATGAGCAGTCATTTTCCCGTTGGAGTGAAGGCCGCCAGATCTGTTCAACCCACAGGGAAGCATCAATTTCACCTAGACGACGTCGAATATCCAGCAATAAGCTACAACCAACATAATCCAAGCTCACCCCTGTATCCTCCATGATAGGTGAGACAAAGCCAGACCTAAACTGAAGCAAATCGAGTGTTACCAAGAGATCATTTGCTACTGTTTGATCCCATCGCAGTTGCTTTATTATGTAGGGGATCTGAATCTGATCCTGAAGAGTATACGTTTCTGGGTACTCCATTCCACCATATTCAATAGGCCCAAACACAACTGCATTAGGCATATTTCGATTCATTCTCATTGGCGGGAGGAAAGTTTTTCTGACCAGAGTGTTTATCTTCTTGCACTGTTTCTGATCAAAACTGGTCAAGTGCAGGGGATAGGAGAGCTTTGGTACCAATCTCTGATACAGAGCAACCCTAGCCTCCTTTTCCGTGAGTTGTGCACCAGCAACAGAGTTGCACAGGGACTCCATGGCTGCATAAGTTTTGGCAAATTGGGGATCCTGATTTCCATTTGGGCACAGTAGGAATCCAAGTCCATCATTTGGCTCATCTGGGCCTGCAAATTTGATGACAGCTGCTATACCCTTATGGTCCTTCATTATCACCTGTTCTTTTGTTGCTTTGACAAGTTGAAGTCTGCCATGGAGATATTCCCACGCTATCAATTGCCATTTGCATTTGTGCAGAGCTATTGAGCCACCACCAAAGCTGATTAGATCATTCCATATTTGAGCACTGATGCCGAGTTTGGAGAGTGCTTCACTTATTGGATTTGCACTTTTCCTCTCCGCCGACGTGAGGCCATCATTATCATCAGCAAAGCAAATATTGTTCCGTTTTATCCTTCTCTGTTGAGTGGGATTTTCAATACAGAGACCTGGTGCAAGCTCCTCATGAACTTTCAAGATAATATCACACTGAGCATTAAAACACGGAGGAACATCCCCACTACCTTGAACCTCGCCATCAATACGTGGTTCACCTGGTTCGTGTTTGTACACCTGAGTGGAAACTCCATGAGCTGTTTGCACATGTCTTACAAGCCTATCTTTGATCATCGACCTAGCTTCACACAGTTCTTTATCAACATTCAGCCTATAAGCATGAGTGTTTGTCTCTTCACGCATGATTCTATCAAAGCACGCTTTGCTATCAAACTCCATTTCTGCCATTGTCGTGTAAGTAATTCTTGCACACTCCATGGTCAGCAATTTGAGCATTGCAGCATCAACAGCCTGTCTATGAGGTCGATATGCATGTTGGTCTTCACTAGGATTCGATGCTTCAAAGTTTTTTGCAAACTTGTGTCCCATGAAAAACTTCAGGCATGTATTGAACTCAGGACATAGGAGACCAATAATTCGAAGTGTATGGATCTGGCAAACTCCAGGCTTCTTTTCTAGAATGCAATCAATCATGTCAATCCACCTCATATTCACAAACCCATAAACAAAAGGGAGACTGACTAAGATACAAAGGAAACTGGAGAGATAGTTGCTTTTGGCCATTGCCTTCCAGATGGTGTAGTTCAGACTGTGAGGGTTACTAGATGTCTTTTCATCAGCCTTTTTGAACATAAGCTGGAATTCATCAAGTGAGAGTGAGCCTACCACTGGTGGGAGATCCTTTTCAGTGTCTCCTTTTTTCATGTGCCGTAGCCATGCCGCCAGAGTTGGTGGTATATCATCGTATTCAATGACAGGTCTACCAGCAAATAAATTCTCTGCAGCAGGGCCGACTCCATTGTCTTGGCGTAGAGCTACTTTGACAGGATGATTTACCAGCCCACCTTCGATGGAAACCTGTTGTAAGTGACGCTTATCACGTTCCAAAATAATCTGCTCAATCTCCAGAGGTGATGTTACATCACGCCACAGAGCTGGGGGCTTAGGCAAAATTTCAGTGACATGATAACGCTGAGTATCAGCATTAAATCCAACATTGACAAGGATTGCATCCTTTGAAATTACTTTGAGGGTGTGATGAGTGTAAAAAGACCATAGGGACTCATCAGCAGGATATGCTTCAAAGGAACCTTTGTCATAATGGTAAAGTTCATTATTGGACGGAGATAGAAACCAGTCATGAGTTGGTACCTGGATTCGATCCAATTTGCGATGTGGACCCTTTGTGATTGCAGAGAGTTTACGATTCAATGTGCAATCTTGAGCCACCTGGAGCATTTGTTTCATTTTGGATTCCCAGTCCGGATCATTTTCAGCTCGTGCACGGTCCCGTGCAATCTCCTTGATCCATTCTGTTCTTTCATCCTCGCAGCATTTCTGAACTTCCCACAGTTCTTTTGCACGAGAGTGAACATCCTTTCTCAATTGTTTCATTTGCATTGATCGTATCCTTTCAGCATCAATGCCTAACTTCTCAGCACGACTAGCAATGGATGGGGTTAGAGGGGCTGAACGACATTTGCAATCCATAATCTGCCGATATAAAAGGCAGACACGACCTTTTATGGTCAGTTCAGGGGACCTCATATAACCATATTTCCTACGACCCACTTTGGATGCCACCCCCTTTGCCAGTTCGATCACCTCATCATAAAGATGCCTATAGGTACTGAGATTTTGTTTAGTTTTTCCATCCTTGACAAATTGTCGCGCTAATTTGAAGGTTCGTTCCTGGAACCTGTGAGCTTCAGATTGTTTGATCAGTTCCTCCAAGAATGGTTTGACTTTGTCTGACTGAGCGAGTAAGAAATCACGTGAATGAGCTGCAATTGGACGGTTTATAATCCCCTGGAATAGGATCTTGGTTTTCCAATCGATAAATCCATACACATGATCTGTGTCAGCACCATCATGAGTTCCAAGATAGCCGACTCGCTCGACTGCTGGCATGAGACCTGGGTCAACAAGCCAATAGTCAAGTCTCTTTTGGCCCCACATATAGGTGCGAGGAGAGTATCCATGCCGAGCATAGAATACATCCACCAAATTTGCCTCCGAAATAAATTGCTTTAGATCATCATCGGGGTCAGTGGGATGGTTCCAATCACCATTTGCATCCATCATTAATGCTGGTCTGAATCCCTTGAGGCGAAGTTGTTGAATAAGTTTGAGAAGATCCTTGAGGCATTGTTTGCGTGGATTTGGTTTCCGAATTCCACACTTTTTCATCTCAGTATACTGCGAGCTAAATGCTGTAAGAGGACCTGGGTTGTTGTGTCTTTCTTGGCACACTCTATAGGCTGTGATATAAACAACACCTTCATCACGTTGTCCTCTCAATGCCACCCAGCAATGACGTCCCCATTCATCACTACCAGAGTCTACCACTCTCCCAGCCGCTGCACCAGTCACAGACAAAAGGTTTCCACCAGGTTGGTAGCGTTGTTTGTGATGTGCAGCAGCTGATGAGTAGACTGTTACTGTGTGACCAAACATCATTTGCATCATGAAATCATATTTGTATTTATTCCCAGATGTCCAAGGTTTGTTGGTCTCAGAGAGACCTTGGATATCAGACCCAATGTCATACATTGTGTCGACTTCAGTTGCTACCTCCAGACCACAATCAATATCACTGCCCCTTATATTCTGATAGCCGGAGCGAGTGATATCATCATTATGGTATCGAGGGACTAGGGGATCACCTGCAGGATCAATGTTTTTATGGATGCAGACATTTGCCTCAGATGAGTACTCCCTCAGCCTGGTTTGACGGAAACGTCGTTTTGTTGGTATAGAAGTTGCTGTCATTTTTGACTTGAAAATTTGAAGAGATCAATGAATATGCAGAGAAGGAGAAATAAGTGTTGGAAAAGTAAGGGATGGGAGTAAAGAACTCTCTGGTCGAATGCGGCCTACCCGGCCGACTCGCTATGCTTTTCATCCCGTTCCATTTCCAATTTCTTCTTCTTTATCTCTGCTCTAGTCTTTGGTGATCTTTCCTTTTTCTTTGTTATGTCAGGTTCATTATCAGTTTCATCTGATCCATCATCAAGTTGGGTCAGGCTCACTTCATCTGACATTACCAGTTGAGTTTTGCTTTCAATGGAGTCTGAATCAGAGGATTGTTGAGACTTTTCAATGGCCTTAAGCTGGAAATCTTCTAGACTGTCAGAACCATCACTTGATGATGAATCTCCACCAGCTGTCTGAGCTAATTGCTTACGCTTCCGACAGGTCAAGCACAATTCCTCGCTGTTTCCAAAAAGTCTCATGCATCCCTCATGGACCATTTGCATACAGTCATCGCACTGAAGAAGGTGCCGGCCCTTTTGGTGACACTCACTGCAAGTTCCATAGTCATTTTCATCACTCACTGAGCTGTTATCACTGCCACTTTCACTACCCTGATCCCTTAATGATTCAAACGGATTATTACTGAGATCTGAGTTGTTAAGAACTTCCTCCCGTAGCTGTTCATGTGACAAATCTACTGGTGATTTTGATTTTGACTCCTGTTGAGAATTATGGAGAGATGAACTATCCCCATGATCAGCGGTATCTGACTTGCCATTTAGTGCAGTAACAGATTCAGGCTGATTTTTAGGGATAGAATTTTCATTCATATCTTCCGAGTCGCCTGCATTTTGGTTTTGATCACGTGCTAACGTCTCTGAACTATCTTCGTCTGCAGATTTTGATTTGTTTGAAGAGAGTGTTGAGTCTCCATCCCGAGAAGTCAGGTTGGCGGTTCTCTCTTGCTGGGTGCCAGAAGAGGAACCTGCCTCCCTAGACTCTTGGGATGGAGACTTAGTCATCAGCGCTGCTGTCGACTCAGCACATGATGAGGGACTAAGATTTGACTCTTGTCCATCATTTGATTGCTGTGAATCACTATGGATAGAGAGATCTGCATCATGAGCAAGGTCAAAGGGGTCCATTCCATGATAGTAATATGCCTCTGCGGCAGCTACCTCATTTTCTATTTCCCTAATGTGATCTTGATACGCTTCCCACAGTGCATCCTGATCCTCCTCAGGTGCAAAAGTTATTAGCTGTCGAATGATATAAGCCAGTTGAATATCTTGCCGGTTTGATCTTTGTCGCATTAGTGTCAACTCATTTCCGACACCATGGACTACCTTCCCATAGCTAGTTGCAACACCATTATAATGATTACACACGCCATTCAAGTTTTCTATCAGCTTCATCAAACTTCCACTAGACTCATTTCGTTCTGCAGTCTGCTGACGAATTGCAGCATCACGCAGAGAATCATAGCGGTTGTCATGTTTGTTTGAGAGAGATTCAAGTTTATCTTGCCACTCATTCGAAGCATTTGTGAGAGCCGATGATACCGAGGAACGAACAAGAGAGAGAACTGCCTCTGAAACTGTTGAGGAATCAGAGTTATCAGTTACTTTCGTCTTGTCAGTTATGGAGCGAACTTCACACAGTAATTCCTTTTGGGAGGATATTAGTGACTGGATTAAAACCTCTTGTGATTCGACCATCTTCCTCAAGCCAACAATTTCATCAGAGTAATCAAACTTGGCACCTGCCTGCTCATGATCAGTTTGCTTTTGCGCCTCTGGTGGATTGGCAGAAGGGTTTTCAGAGGTGGTTTGTGAGTCCAAGGGATTTACACCAGATTCCAACGGCGCTGCCTGGGAAGTGGGCTGCTGCTCTGCCTGATTGGGAATTACTGAAGTTGCCGGCTTAAGATAGTCAGATAACAGTAGGTTTGCTTCTTTCCTTTCCTTCAGCACTGCTTTAGCGATCTTCAAATCAGGCGAGACATTTCGAGAAGATTTGAACCAACTTGATGCAGTTTTCGCTATTATTTTTGTGAAAGCAATTAAGAGTTCAACATTCTGTCGGAGAGCATGCATTCTGATTCGTCCCTTGTGATCTGACAAGTGGACTTTTGTAACAGGAGTTTTGCATAGCTGTCCATTATGTTTGAACGTGCTCGTCAAAATAATAATTGCAACTGATTTCAGATTAGTTCCTTGGGAATCCTCGAGTAAATTGTGGGTTGGCACTACCGCAAAAATATCTTCAGTTATCCCAGATATTTCAGTATACGTTGTATTCTTTGAATTCCCAATGCCTCTTTTGATGCCCTCTATCAACATTTTTTGTGAGGATTGTGAAGAATAATCAATTTTCAGCGGACGCATAGAGCTAGTGACCGGATGCTGGTAGACTGGAGTTGGGCACATTAGTGTTGATAAGACCTTCTTCATCTCATCGTCAGAGAGATCATGTTGACTTAGAACACACTTTGACGATGTGTGAAGATCATTATCACCGGATGTCACTGTTGAGACTTCTGCCCAACCAACCATAAAAGAGTCCAGGGGGACCTCGTATCCTAAGGATCGCGCTCGGTCAAGAATTTCAGACTTAATACGATTATCATCCTCGAGAGGCAGAGAACCTTCAAGCATGATAACTGGTTTCTTCCCATCAGGAATCGCCGAGCTTACATACGCCCAAATGTTAGCCTCATTCATGATGGATTTGTATGTCTTCGCATATCTGCCAGATAGTCTGTTTTGCTTTGGTGGGCGACCCAGATATGGATAGGAGGACCTAATATTCACATTAAATCGCCTCACGAGGTCTGTTCCCGGTATATGATCGACGTCGTAGGCATATAACTCAAGTATTTCTGAGCTAGGAATGTCTCCACTAAGATCAATCTCATCTCTCTTATTCATATTGGATTCAAGAGGAGGAACAAGAGTTGCTGTGTGATGAAAGCCAAAGCATACCTCTGAGACTGCCCTCGAATAAGAAGAGATAATTTCACCAGGTGTGCAAGACCATCCATCATCCTTATTCCGTGATGAATACTGAAGTGTCAACTTGAATTGAAATTCAATATTAGAGCCATTGAGTCCAATGCCGAATTTCATTTTGCTGGGTTTCCCTCCTAGACCCGTTATAAATTGTTCAAAAGGCTCAGGCTTCATCAAGTTACAGATACTAGTAGGATCAGTAGAGTTCAACCTATCCATGGCTTCAAGCTTCAAATAGGTTGATTCAAGACGTGACGCCAGGATTGGCGTAATTTCTCTGAGAACAAAAGCCTTTTGATCCTCTGCAGTCATTGAATTGAAATCAGTGCTAGAGATTTTCATCTGATCCAGCGGGCTTTTCAATTGGTGCGACTTATCTTGGGTTGCCAACCCTACACCAAGACCTGTTTTGTGAATATCAATGCGCCCGGTTTCAGGTTTGATCCATTGCACAAGATGGGCCTTCAAGAATTTGGCTATCATTGACATCATGGGTCTGTCGGAACCCACAAGTTTTAGGTTGACAGTATCTCCCACTAGAGACTGTTCGACAGAGTCGAAGGGTGAGTCAACAATTTCATCTCCCACCTTGAAGCGTCCGCGGATGAGGAGCAAGTGAATGGAGTTCTGATTTGCAACCAGCTCTCCTCCAATCGAGATAGTGTTAGGAACTTTCTGTTCAATATCTATTGAGGCAGGGATGCCAGTGATTTGAATGTAGTAGTTTCCTGAACCCTTACTCAAATTTGAATGTTCAGCATCAGCATGATTGACCTTATCAGCTTCAGCCCTTATTGAAGCAATAGGAATGTATTGGGGAGGTTCAAATTTGCAGTCCACTTGAAGTTCTGTCATGACCCTTCTCAAAGCACCAGCTTCACCTAAGCTGTCAAGGAGTTGCTGTGAGTCAGCTTTTGTTGCAAGAGCCGCTCGAATTGATTTGCAATGAGTTGGGTAAAACCTTTCTGCAAAAAGGTAGATCATCCCAATAAGTTTATTTCTTTCAGTTTTCGTAGGTTGCTGGATCTGCCTGCGTTGATCATCCGTGTACAATTGAGGTACTTTGGATGGGCAGAGAGCCTCCTCTTGAACTGGAAGATTTTCAGCTGTTGAGAGTAGTTTGGCCAGAGTTTTGACATTCTTGTCATGTTTAAGGCTGTTCAGGACGACAATTTTGTTTACATGAGCCAGTTTCATTGCTATTTTGTGTGCTGGTTCATCAAGGCCACCTGACTTTGTAGAGAGATTTTCTGCTGCCAGTGAAAACATGAGGGAAAGTGCATCTCGTTGCTGTTTGATACTCTTTCCTTGAAAGTCTTTTGGAACCCAAGTACTTGGCTGTTTGGTCTGTAGTGAGATGAACTTACTAACCATAAAGTTGCTGGGAGAAACAGTGGGAATTGAATCTGAGGAAGGCAAGTCCTTTTCACCGGAAGGATTGTCGTTCTTAGGTTCAGTCAGATCTTTCCCACGATTTATTTCTCGCTGCAAATCCCTTTCAGCCTGTGAGATTCGATCAGAGTACCCTTTTACTGCATCACGAATGACTTTGGGTGTTGGTTGAGAAAGGCTTTGGGACTTCTCAGGAGTAATCAGTTCAGCCTTTGAGCTGGACGAGTTACTCAGATGTGATGCCACAGATTCAATCTCCTCCTTTTGCTCTGTTCCACCACCCTCACTGCTGGATCCATCACCACTCGCAGTTTCCAGCTGACCTTTACCCTGAGAAGAAGTATGCTGTGAAGGTGCCAGTTGTTGTTGATCAATCTCTTGGCGAGTGGGGAAGCTCTGACCAAAGGGATGTGGAGGCGGAGCCACGTTTGAGAATCTGAGGTTATGCTGACTGGGAAACATATAAGGACCATGTCCCCATACTGGTGGACCACGCAGCTGTTGTTGTTGCCAGCCATCAGGTGGAGGGGCTATAGTTGGCATCATGTCACCCTGGATCCCCATGTGATTCCATGTGAG